>OY731406.1:25250513-25545804 GCA_963425845.1 Sphenostylis stenocarpa
AGAGAGGGGTTGCCAAAACGCATCCTCACAGCTTCGAGGTTCTCAATATAAAGCTTGCTACGGAGGTTCTTTTCAATTCCCTTCTCTTTTATTGTTTTATTTATTGTTTTATTGTTTTATTTAGCTTTATTATGTCATGTAGAATAGGATCATGTAGATAGCTATTTTAATATCTCTTTTATTGCTTTATTTAGCTTTATTCATCATTTTATACATGCAACATAGAATAAAATCATGTAGATAGCCATTTAATATTATGTAATAAAATAGGGTAATCGCGTAATTTCTCGTAGTCTTTATTTAAATGAATTAATCTGTCATAGGGAACCCGAAAGGGGCGTTGTGGGGTGCTAACACCTTCCCCACACGTAACTAACTCCCTTACCCAACTCTGGTTATAATGGCCAAGTGCGGTTTTTCTTAAAATCAACATTTTTTCCTTTTCCAATGTTTATGGTCAAAACATTGGTGGCGACTCCATAAGAACCCCTTTTCGAAAACCTTTTAAAACAAATACGCGAGTCCAAACCATCTTTTCGCGACCGCTCGCATAAACGTTTCTAAGACGTCCCCCGGACGTCGGAAAGGGACGGCGGCGACAGTGATCAATAGAAGGATTGAAATCCCTAAGGAAAGGAAGAGGGGCATTGACATGACAGTTGCTCTATATTCAAAATGATTACTCTTTGGTTATAGCAAAGATCCGAGACGACAAATCAGTACAGCTAATCATGTTGATAAAAGCACATGATGATGGAAGCAAAATTAACAGAA
This sequence comes from Sphenostylis stenocarpa, assembly GCA_963425845.1. Classification (NCBI taxonomy): domain Eukaryota; kingdom Viridiplantae; phylum Streptophyta; class Magnoliopsida; order Fabales; family Fabaceae; genus Sphenostylis; species Sphenostylis stenocarpa. Next base: position 25,251,288 of record OY731406.1, read on the forward strand.
GCTAAATGGGTTCAAAGCCGATATGACCAGCTAAACCTTATTGATAAAAAGTGGCTGAACGCTATATGTCATGGACAAGCCTATCAAAAGAAGATAAAAAAGGCTTATGATAAAAAGGTCCACCCTCATACTTATCAAGAAGGGGATCTAGTGATAAAGAAACTGCTTCCAGCCCAAAAGGATAAAATTGGAAAATGGGCAGTGAACTACGAAGGACCCTTTGTGGTCAAATGAGCTTTCTTGGAAGGGGCTCTTATCCTCGCCAATATGGATGGAAAAGAACTTCGACACCTAATCAACTCCGGTACGGTGAAGAAGTATTATGCTTGAAGACATTGCTCAAGACCCGTCAGGAATGAAAATCCGCAAAGGGCATCCCTGGGCAAAAGATAGGGTCCATATTCCTCGCTAGGATATGTCCTAGGCAAAAAGTAGAGGTAAAAAAAAAAGAAAAAAACTAACTAAGAGCAATGGTTACCTCAGTCGCGGCTAAGGTAACATTCTTCCAGAAGCAAGCAGTCTGCATAGTGTCCTCACTCTGAGCTCAGGCATCTCAATTGAAGCAATTAGGAGAACCAAGGGGCAGATATCATGGACATGATTGTTTAAGCCTATACAGTATAGCCAACTCTGACCACCCATTCTTCTAAATACCTTTTGAAATCCTTCTATAAAAGAAATAAAACTTTTGCTCATTTATCAATAAAATTCATGTTCATTTCCTTTCTCTTGACCAAATATTATGGAAATGCCTCTTTATTGATAAATCATAAAATATGCACAAAGACCTTTAATCAAAGATCAAACATGCATCTAAAAAGAGGAAGCATAAAAAATAAGAAAATAATAAATGTCTGCTAGGATATTCTTAGGTAAAAACTAGGGTAGCCTGCTAGATCGGAAACCTCAAAAGAACGGTCTAGGAAAAAGATAAGGCAAAAGCCCCCTAAGATATTCTAGGCAAAAATTAAGGCAGCCCGCTAGATCGAAAACCCGTAAAGGGTGGTCTAGGCAAAAGATAGGGCCAAAACCAAGAGATGAGCCCATCATCATGGTCATGAAGGAGGAGCCCATCAGCGTATTCATAATAAGTCAACGGGAGAAAGCCAGTTATTTTCTAAATGCATTAAAAATAAATAAACAATAGATTACATTTAGGACATCCACACACAAATTAGTTGCATAATACGACTTTGTCAAAATCAAGAAAAAATAATTTTCTTCAAATAAGAATAATAAACATGCATATAAGGAGGCTAGTCTCCATACTTGTGATTGAAAACAGGAGGCGCCAGAATCTAGTCTCCAAATAAACCTCAAGAAAGAAAAAAACGAAATCAAAACTATTCCAGCAAAAAGCTTCGAGGAAAATAGCTCTAACCTTCTAGCTCAATAAACGAAGGTGCACCAGAAAAAAGCCAACGAAAAGGCTCGATGATCCCCAAATGGATCCTTGCCTACCCCAAAAGCTAAAACCAAAAATTACTTCATGACTCAGCATCATCACATGAGTCATCAAACATAATCATTTGAATCTTCAATCAACATCCTTCCATCCAAAAAAGAAGGAAGCCATCAAACTAGAAAAGCCAACGGAAAGGCTTGATCATCCCCAAGAGGATCCTTGCCTACTCCAGAGGCAAAACAAAAAGACTACCTCACGACTCAGCGGCATCACCACATGAGTCATCAAGCACACTCATGCAAGAATCTCCGCTTCATTCCCCAAAGGAGAATAAGGACTACACAAGAGTCCATCAAAGAAAATACGGAGTCAAATCCTCCATATCACTAGGGGGCAACAAAAAGAAAGAAAAGAAAAACTTTTCATCACCCAATAGAGGCCAAAATGAAAAAAGGCCAAATAAAAAATCTCCAAGTAGAGCATATCAAGAAAAGTCTACAAAAAGAAGAAAATCTCTTCATCCCGCTCAATAAAGAGCTTCCCAAAAGTCAGGAGCCAAGACTCCATCATCAAAGTTAGATCCCCAGGAAGCTGGAAAACTCCTTGGTGAGTCTACAAAAAAAAGACAAAAAGAAGAAAATCTCTTCATCCCGCTCAATAAAGAGCCTCACAAAGTCAGGAGCTCAAGACTCCATCATAAAAAATCAAATCAAAGATTGGATCCCCAAGAAGTCAAAAAAATTCCCTGGGATCGCCAAAAAGAAAAGAGAAAAAAGAAATCTTTTCATCCAACAAAAGAAAAAGCCAATGTGCATAAAAGGCGCATGCATTTAAAAACCAAATTTTTAAGAATCGCGAATAAAAGATACAAATCACGAGAAAAAGGTAAAAACTCATTCCCCAGCAGGAATAAGAGCATAGGCAAAGCCAGCTCAAACAACAGCATCCAATAAGGAGTCAAAAACTCCATTCCTCCCTAGGGGGGCAATTCAAAATAGATCTCCGGAAAATGATCAAATCCCTGGTGGATCAACAAAAAGGAAAAAATCCCCAGCGAGCCTACGAGAAAAAGGCAAAAAAAAAACTACAAATTCATATCCTCAGGTAGTTAATCGCCTATAACGCCCAATATGGATATCCCTAGTGAAATGCAAAGCCTTCACTCCCAAGAAAGTCTCTGCCTAAGGCAAGCAAAAAACCGATATCCCCAAGAAACGTGAAATCAACCTATATAAGAGGCAATACAAGTCCAAAACACAAAGCTTCCAATAAAAGCATCTGCCTACTCAGAGGTATTATCAAGAGCAAATATTCTCAAGCAAAACATCAGCCTATTCAGAGGCGAAAAACAGTAAAGTCTTCACCACTGCTGAAGCACATGCCTAAAAACAAGAGGCACAATAAAAAAAAACCCACAAATCCCCAGGAGATTCCTGCCTAAAATAAGAGGCAACCAAACCGGTAAAACTGGATGGCTAAATAAAAAAGCCAAAGAATAAGAATCCCCGGCAAGACCAGATGGCTAAAAGGAAAAGCCAAAAAGCGAAGAATCCCCGGGAAAGCCGGATGACTAAAAAAGAAAAGTCAAAAAGAAAAACAATCATTCCCCATGGAATAGGCGCATGATCAAAGACAATAAGCTGCCAACACATCTCCAAAAACCGGATGAGGGTTTGTACTCATCAATCAAAAGAACTGAATGCTGAAAAAGAGTATCCCAAGAGCCTTATAGAATAGGGTTCGTACCGGGTGAGGGTCGGTACTAACCAGAGCCTTATAGAATAGGGTTCGTACCAGGTGGGGGTAGGTACCCACAAGAGCCTTATAGAATAGGGTTCGTACCGGGTGGGGGTAGGTACCCACAAGAGCCTTATAGAATAGGGTTCGTACCAGGTGGGGGTAGGTACCCACAAGAGCCTTATAGAATAGGGTTCGTACCAGGTGGGGGTAGGTACCCACAAGAGCCTTATAGAATAGGGTTCGTACCAGGTGGGGGTAGGTACCCACAAGAGCCTTATAGAATAGGGTTCGTACCGGGTGGGGGTAGGTACCCACAAGAGCCTTATAGAATAGGGTTCGTACCGGGTGGGGGTAGGTACCCACAAGAGCCTTATAGAATAGGGTTCGTACCAGGTGGGGGTAGGTACCCACAAGAGCCTTATAGAATAGGGTTCGTACCGGGTGGGGGTAGGTACCCACAAGAGCCTTATAGAATAGGGTTCGTACCAGGTGGGGGTAGGTACCCACAAGAGCCTTATAGAATAGGGTTCGTACCAGGTGGGGGTAGGTACCCACAAGAGCCTTATAGAATAGGGTTCGTACCGGGTGAGGGTAGGTACTCACCAGAGCCCTATAGAATAGGGTTCGTACTAGCAAAAGCCTTATAAAATAAGGTTTGTACCGGATGAGGGTAGGTACTCATCAGAATCTAGCAAAAATGCAGATTCGTACCAGGTGGGGGTAGGTACCCACCAGAGCCTTATAAAGTAAGGTTTATACCGGATGAGGGTAGGTACTCATTAGAATCTAGGAAAAAATGCATATTCGTACCAGGTGGGAGTAGGTACCCACCAGAGCCTTATAAAATAAGTTTTGTACCGGATGAGGGTAGGTACTCATCAAAACTTAGCAAAATGCATCAGGTAGAGTAAAATACTCACTAGAGCATTACAAAAAAAAAAACGGGTTACAAATACCTTCTACTGTTAGAGGATAGTTCAAGTGTTGAGCACCTTGGAAGTAAGTACCCACAAGAGTTTAGCAAAATGCGAACTCGTACCAGGTGAGGGTAGGTACTCACCAAAGCCTTGTAAAACAAGGTTCATACCAAGTGGGGGTAGGTACCCACAAGAATCTTATGGAATATGGTTCAGAATCTAGCAAAGAGCAAGATTCATACCTAGTGGGGGTAGGTACCCACAAGAGTCTAGTGAAATACAGACTCAGACCTGGTGAGGGTAAGTACTCACCAGAGCCTTATAAAGTAAGGCTCAAAACCAGATAGGGGTTGTAGACCCCAAATCTTGCCCGGCCTGCAAATAAAGAGTAAAAGACTTCCTATTCAAAGATGGATGAAGCCTAACAAGCCACTAGGAGAGACTATTAGGCCCCATACTAGGATAGGAAGGATTTTCGGCACGAAAATAAGGTTTCTCGCCTTTTAAGGGACGAGACCGCCGTCTCAAAATTGAGACCGCCGTCTCGCCACCTGCGAATGGCGAGACCGCCGTCTCGTTCGGCGAGACGACGGTCTCGTTTGGCGAGATGGCGGTCTCGCCACCTACGAAGGACGAGATGGCAGTCTCGTTTGGCAAGATGGCGGTCTCGATCCTGTCAGATAAGAACGGCGGTCTCGCCACTGGCAGGCACGAAAACCTATAAATAGGGGCTCTCCCCCCCTCATTTTCACACACCACACAGCTCTAGCTCTCCCTTCTCTCTAAAACTTCTCTCTAGAATCCCTCCGACGCATTTCCGGAGCTTTTGAGTGCCTTTGTGAGCGTTTTTTCGACGTCTAGAAGAGTTTCCAGCGTCGTCTAGAGTGAAGGGCTGCCAAAAAGCACCCATTTTTGTTAAAGAAATAAAAAAGAAAGCTTGCTTCGGAGGTTTAAATTCTCCCTCTCTACTTTTACTGCTTTAATTTTAAATTATGCAATAGATTAGGGCCATGTAGTCATAATTTTAAATTCAGCAAAATAAAAAGGGCAAAAGCGTATTTTTCCGGTTTATTTATTAACAAAGTAGCTGGCCTATCATAGGGAACCTGAAAGGGGCGTAGTAAAGGAACTAATACTTCCTTTACACGTAACTAACTCCCTTACCCAACTTTGGTTCTAATGACCAAAGTTGGTTTTTTCGAAAGCCAACGCCTTTTAAACCCCTTTTCCGATGTTTCCGGTAAAAACATCGGTGGCGACTCCACAGAACCCTACAAAATTAGTCCTTGGGTTAGCCCGGTTATCGGACAACCCAAGGACGTCCTTTCGAAAACCTCGCCCCTAGGTTAGCCCGGTTATCGGACAACCTAAAGGCGTTGTAACCACCCATAAAAAGCGCGAAAATCAAAAGGGTTGAAACCATCGCGTCGCTCCGACCGACCTTCTCTTTTGAGACGGCGGCGACAGATGGCGACTCCGCTGGGGAAGCCTCGAGAGTTGATCCCATTTAGTGATGGGCCAGCTTAAGAATAACTAAACCAAGAAAATAACGCTTTTTCCCTTAACTTGTATTATAACATGTTTTACGGTTTGGCTTTAATAACTGTTGCTTGTTTATACTTACGCAATTGTTTGAAAAAACAAATTGTACACAAACCCTTGCACACAACAGTTCCCTCTATACCCGGGGGCAAGTGAGAAATCCATAGGGAGTGGGTGGCAGGTACGGTTCGCTGTAGTGAGGGCCTTGAGCCCACCAGTGTGATCGGAAACCACCACTCAAGGTGATAACCTTCCTCTTTTGGCAACAAGACTGACTATGGCCTTAGTGCTAAGCATGGTCGGACGGCTGGAGAGTGGGGACCCTATAATGGGGGCACCTTGGGGGCCTTAGCCTGCTGAGAACAGTTAGAACCAACCCTTGCCAATGCACTTTTCTGCAGGAAAACCCTACCTCGTGATAAAAACGAATTCTTGCCTGTTCGCGGATGACTGAATTGTGTGTGCATATGTTTGTTGCATTTGTCTGTTGCATAGCATAAACAAAAAAAAAAAAACCAAAAATATTTTCGCAATAAACGCCCTTATCTCGGACAGTCTGCCTTTTAGCTAGCCTGGTTTCAGGTTCTTTGTAAGCTAAGTAGCCACGCAGTTCCGACAAAAGAGATAAGGGACGCTAAAATATTCTTTCGCATAAAGCCACATTTTATCTCGGACAGTCTGCCTTTTAGCTAGCCTGGTTTCAGGTTCTTTGCAAGCTAAGTAGCCACGCAATTCCGACAAAAGAGATAAAAGGCTATAAAATAAGCAAATAAACATCAAATAAAAATAAAAATACAAAAATACCAGAAAATAAATAAATGAGCGTCTGACAAAGTCAAAACATTCATACTACATCATATCATGAGTAAAGAAAAACCAAGAGAGAAAATAAAAAAGTGATAGCGCATTCAGCATCATTTAAACAGAATCTCTCATGCATAAACATACCCATTTTTTTAAGCACTCAACATGCATAAATAAAATTCTTCTGGGAATTCTAGAAAGTGGTTGGTCCTCTCCCCACTCGTACTCGTGCACAAAAAGCAAAAGCAATGGAAAACTTGGAAGAGCAGAACCAAAAGCTCACTACGGAGGTCAATACCCTCCGCGAGCAAGTGGCCCAACTGATGGAGGTCATACGCCAGGGTCAGAGCAAGGGCGAAGACCAAGCTGAACATATCCCTCCCCATGAAGAAGAGGAGGAAGAATACTTTTTTGACGGGAAGGATGCTAAGACTACACGCATCCTTACCCCAGAAGTGTCCAAACAGCAACTCTCCGCCCTAGAGGAGAGGCTTAAGGCAGTCGAAGGGCATAACTTCAACGTCAAGGAGGTGGCGGACATGTGTCTGGTGAAGAACATCCGTTTCCCTCCCAAATTCAAGATCCCGGACTTCCCCAAGTACGCCGGGATGACCTGCCCAAAGAACCATCTTACGATGTATTGTCGTAAGATGGCCGCCCATGCTGAGAACGAAAAACTCCTGATCCACTGCTTCCAGGAGAGTCTGGCGGATACAACTCTCAACTGGTACATGCAATTAGAAAGAGGGCATGTCCAGAACTGGAAACAATTGGCTGATGCTTTTCTTCGTCGTTACCGATACAACATCGATCTGACCCCCGACAGGTCAGATCTCAGGACTCTGAGCAAAAGGAACGACGAGCCTTTTAAAGCATACGCCCAAAGGTGGAGGGAAATGGCAGCCCAGATAGAGCCTCCTTTGACGGACAAGGAGACAGTGGCTATGTTCATCGATTCGTTGACCAGAGCGTACTACGATAAGGCGATAGCCAGTACCTCCAATCTCTTTTCGGACATAGTCATTGTGGGGGAAAGAGTAGAGCAGGGGCTGAGGAGCGGGAAGATAGCACAGTCTTCCCAAGCTAGCGTCTCATTCAGGAAGCCTGTTGTCAAGAAGAAAGACGAATTTGTGCATGCAATCAACTTTGCCACTCCTTCTTCTACCCCGCAAACGCCCAGGCAGTCCCGCAAGAAAGAGAGGAAGTTCACTCCAATCTCCACTTCCTATGGACTGCTGCTGCCTCAGCTGTTGGAGGCTAAGCTCCTGACCTGCGTTCCTCCCAAGAAGCAGTTGGAGCCTCCCTACCCCGAATGGTATAAGCCAAACGAGAAATGCGCTTACCATTCGGGTTCACCCGGACACTCTACAGAAAATTGCTTGACCCTTAAGTATCGGGTTCAAGAATTAATCGACGCCGGGTGGATAACTTTCGACTCCTCTGCTTCCGATGTCGACGCCAAACCTCTATCGAAGCCAGAGTAGCAGAAAGGGAGGACTGGGAGGATCAGCCCTTAGGATGTCTATTTTTAAGCTTTTCTCTGTATCTCCTGCGGTCCCCACCCGTGGCCGCAGGAATTTTGATTAAAAGGGCTTGTACATGCATTTTCATTCTCATTAATACACGAGGCATTTTGTCATATTCATTCTTTTCCCTCTTCTATTTATTATTCTTTCAAAAATAAATTGAATAATAAAATCTATGACTAAAACAGAACCTAAAACACATCATGTCTGTGATTGATGAATCTCCGTGGACCCCGGAAACGGAAAGCGAATGGGTCGGGTCCGACAGTGAGCAGAAGACCATTTCTCCGGATATGCAAAAAATGCTAGAAAAGGAACCACGCATCATACAACTGCATCAGGAGGAAATAGAAACTGTTAATTTGGGTAAAGAGGATGAAGAGAAAAAGGTGAACATCGGCACCCAAATAGGAAGTAATGTAAGAAAGGGATTGATCCAGCTTCTGAAGGAATATATGGATGTATTTGCTTGGTCGTATCATGACATGCCTGGGCTCGACACGAGTATAGTGGAGCATAGATTGCCCTTAAAAGAGGGGTTCCGACCTGTAAAGCAAAAACTCAGAAGAATAAAACCCGACTGGTCCTTAATGATAAAGGAGGAAGTGCAGAGGCAGTTGGATGCCAATTTCCTTGTAGTTTCCAAATACCCAGAATGGTTGGCCAACATAGTACCCGTCATCAAAAAGACCGGGAAGGTCAGGGTGTGTGTGGATTATAGGGACCTCAATCGAGCAAGTCCAAAAGACGACTTTCCCCTACCCCATATAGACACGCTGGTAGACCATACCGCTACCAACACGCTTTACTCCTTCATGGACGGGTACGTGGGGTATAACCAGATCAAGCTAGCCATTGAGGATAGAGAAAAAACCTCCTTCATTACACCATGGGGTACCTTTTGCTACCGAGTAATGCCATTTGGACTGAAGAATGCAGGGGCTACTTATCAAAGGGCTATGGTCATGCTATTCCATGACATGATCCACAAGGAAATAGAAGTATATATGGATGACATGATTGCCAAATCCAGGAATGAAATGGACCACATTCATTATCTCAAAAAGCTCTTTGACCGACTCCGAAAGCATCAACTCAAACTGAACCCAGCAAAGTGTACTTTCGGAGTACGATCAGGAAAACTCTTGGGGTTCATTGTCAGTGAAAGGGGAATTGAAGTAGACCCCGACAAAACCAAGGCAATTTTGGAAATGTCTCCACCAAGCACGGAAAAGGAGGTCAGAGGTTTTCTGGGCCAGATCAATTACATTGCCCGTTTCATCGCACAGTTAACGGATAAATGTATACCCATCTTTAAGCTGTTGCGCAAAAACCAACCAACGGTGTGGAAAGAAGAATGCCAGCAAGCGTTCGATAAGATCAAAACATGTTTAACCAATCCGCCAGTATTGGTACCACCCGTTGAAAGGAGACCTCTCATCCTATATTTGTCAATACTTGAGGAGTCCATGGGATGTGTGCTCGACCAACATGATGAAACCGGAAAAAAAGAACGAGTCATTTACTATCTCAGTAAGAAATTCTCAGATTATGAAACCCGTTATACACCATTCGAAAAAACCTGTTGCGCATTGGTGTGGGTCACTCAACGTCTCAGACAGTACATGGCTCGACATACAACATGGTTGGTCTCCAAAATGGACCCAATCAAATACCTCTTCGAGAAGCCCATTTTAACAGGAAGAATAGCTAGGTGGTAGGTTCTCCTCTCAGAATTTGACATCATTCACGTCACCCAGAAAGCTATTAAGGGTAGCCCCCTGGCAGATTATCTAGCCCACGGATCAACAAATGAATATCAATCCCAACAAGATGACTTTCCCGATGAACATATTATGCATATCGAACACGAAGAGACCAAAGAAGAGGCATGGACCATGTTTTTCGATGGGGCCTCAAACATGCTTGGACACGGGATAGGAGTTATTTTGATATCCCTCGAAAAAAAACACATGCCTGTAACGGCCAGGCTTAATTTCGATTATACCAACAACATGGCCGAATACGAAGCATGCGCGCTAGGGATCCAAGCGGCTTTAGATCATGGGGTCACTAAGCTCAAAATATTCGGTGATTCATCCCTCGTCATCTACCAACTTAAAGGTGAATGGGAAACCCGAAACTCCAAGTTAATCCCATATCTAGAATACATCCGGGACTTGGTCTCAAGAATGGAAAGTGTCACATTCCAGTACATCCCCCGAGAAGACAATCAAATTGCCGACGCCCTTGCCACCCTATCATCCATGTTTGCCCTGGATCAAGAACATGAGATGCCAATTATTCAAGTCAAGCTGCATGATAAACAAGCTTTCTGCATGGCAGTAAATGACGAGCGCGACCAAAACCCCTAGTATCATGACATCAAAAAATATCTCATGAGGGGCGAATATCCTGAAAGAATCAGCGACAATGACAAGCGAACCATTCGCAAGAGGGTCGCAGCCACCCTATCATCCATGTTTGCCCTGGATCAAGAACATGAGATGTCAATTATTCAAGTCAAGCTGCATGATAAACAAGCTTTCTGCATGGCAGTAAATGGCGAGCGCGACCAAAACCCCTAGTATCATGACATCAAACAATATCTCATGAGGGGCGAATATCCTGAAAGAATCAGCGACAATGACAAGCGAACCATTCGCAAGAGGGCCGCAGGGTTCACAGTGATTGAAGGAACTCTCTACAAAAAGAGCCCCGATTCCACTCTCTTAAGGTGCGTGGACCAAGAAGAAGCCCAAACCTTGATAAAGGAAATCCACAAAGGAGCTTTTGGGACCCACGCACCCGGGCATTTCATGGCAAAGAAAATCCTTAGGGCAGGGTATTTTTGGTCCACGATGGAAGCCGATTGTCACCAATATGCCAAGAAGTGTCACAAATGCCAAATTTATGCTGATAATATTCATGTGTCGCCCGCGCCTCTCAATAACCTAGCTACACCATGGCCATTTTCCATGTGGGGCATGGATGTCATCGGACCCATCGAACCCAAAGCCTCTAACGGCCATCGCTTCATCTTGGTAGCAATTGACTACTTCACCAAGTGGGTTGAGGCGGCGTCATATGCGCATGTGACTCGGAAAGTGGTGACCACCTTCATCAAGAAAAACATTATATGTCGGTACGGCATCCCTCATAGGCTCATTACTGATAATGGGACCAATCTCAACAATAAAATGATGGAGGAATTATGCCAAGACTTCAAAATCCAGCACCACAATTCCTCTCTGTACCGACCAAAGATGAACGGTGCAGTAGAGGCAGCCAATAAAAACATCAAGAAAATCATCCAGAAAATGGTTCTGACCTACAAAGATTGGCATGAAATGCTTCCCTTTGCCTTACATGGCTACCGAACGTCGGTACGAACATCCATAGGGGCTACCCCGTTCTCCCTCATATACGGAATGGAAGTCGTACTACCAGTAGAGGTCGAAATACCCTCCCTGCAAGTTGTCATGGAAACAAAGTTGATAGAAGTTGAATGGGTCCAAAACCGCTATGATCAGTTGAACCTAATCGAAGAAAAACGACTGGACGCCATATGTCGGGGGCAAGCTTACCAAAAGAAAATCAAGAAAGACTACGACAAGAAGGTCAATCCCCGCACCTTCCAAGAAGGAGATCTAGTAGTAAAGAAATTGCTTCCAGCCCAGAAAGACAAAATCGGGAAATGGACAGCAAACTACGAAGGACCCTTTGTGGTCAAGCGAGCCTTCTCAGGAGGAGCCCTTATCCTCACCAATATGGATGGAGAAGAGCTCCGACATCCTGTTAATTCAGATGCGGTAAAGAAATACTACGCCTAAAGACATTGCTCATGACCCGTCAGGATGAAAACTCGCAAAGAGCGTCCTGGGCAAAAGATAGGGTCTACATTCCTCGCTAGGACACGTCCTAGGCAAAAATTAGAGCAAAAAAAAAAACAACAACAACAAAAAAAGAGAGCAATGATTACCTTAGCCGAAAACCACAAAGGCGACTAAGGTAATACAAAGCAAACTTTGCATAGTCTTCACTCCGGGTTCGAGCATCTCAATTGAAGTAACCAGGAAAAATGGGGAAACAAAGATCACAGACACGATTGTGGCACCCTCATACAGTTTAGCCAACCCTGGCCAGCCATGCTTACAAATTCTTTTGTAAATCCCCACGTAAAAGTAAACCATCTGTTCATATCAATAAAAGTTGTCTTTTCTTCTCTTTACCTACTCGTGTGAATGCCTCTGTATTAACGAAATATGAGCATGCATAAAACAAGCAATTCGAGAAAGCATAAAAACAAGACTAATGACACCAACCAGGGCCAAGCAAAAAGTACATGGGTAGCCTGCTAGATCAAAAACCCGCAAAGGGCAGTCTAGGCAAAAGATAAGGCCTTCATAAAAAGAAAAAAAGCTTGCCAGGAAAAAATCAAAACCCGCTAGATTGAAAACTCGCAAAGGGCGGTCTAGGCAAAAAGTAGGGTTAAGACAAAAAGGGCAAAAGAACAAAAAAAAAAAAAAAAGAAGAGAGGGAAAGTACCGGTCACTTTCTAGATGCCCTCAACTAAAACAAATTGCATAAGAAGCATCCACGCACAAGTAGTCGCACAAAAATGACTTTGTCAAAAGTAAAACAAACAAAAGAACTGTAGACGAATAAAAAGCATCCATATAGAAAGATCAACTTTATGCTTGCATTCATCGAAAACAACCAAAAAAAGGGTACCCCGGTAGGGCCTCACCAACCTTTTTACCCTAACCAAAAGTTTCTTCGATTACCAAGTAAAAGTCGAACAACAAACAAGAATCATTCGATCAACCCGCAAGAATCGGATAATCACCACCAAAGATCAAAAACAAAGAATCCCCAGCAGCCAACAAAGCTAGAAGAAGCACAAAATCCCCGGCACAGTCCGAATGACCATTCAAAGAGGTCCAAATACATCACAGTAATCACTCCCCAGGGAACCGGCGCATGAGCCACCCGAGCAGTAAGCCGCCACCACCACCAGTCCTACGCAGTGGACTGTACCAGCCTGATAGGGGGTTTATACCTATCAACCTGCGCACGCGTTGCGCCTGATCTGTGCTCGAGCCGGATCAGTAAGTCGCACTACCAGCCTGATGGGGGGTTCATACCCATCCAGTCCCACGCAACGGACTGCAACTACCAGCCTGATGGGGGGTTCATACCCATCCAGTCCCATACAACGGACTGCAACTACCAGCCTGATGGGGGGTTTATACCCATCAACCGAAGGATCGGCTACCGTCAGAAGGAGTATCCTAAGGTTCTACCACGTGTCCACCGAAGGGATCGGCTACCGTCAGAAGGAGTATCCCGGAAGTGCACGAACACCAACATTTTCCCCAGAAGATCAGCCGCCGCAAGACAGAGCATCTGAAGGGTGACCGGGCAAGAGGGTCAACTCCTTTACCTTCTTGTCAATCTGTCTGGCACAACAGGCCAACAACTGACTAGTCAGGTAAAGGGGGGGCAGCTGTAGACCCCAAATCTTGCCCGGCCTGCAAATAAAGAGTAAAAGACTTCCTATTTGAAGATGGACGAAGCCTAACAAGCCATTAGGAGAGACTATTAGGCCCCATACTAGGATAGGAAGGATTTTCGACACGAAAATAAGGTTTCTCGCCTTTTAGGGGACGAGACCGTCGTCTCGCCATCTGCGAATGGTGAGACCGCCATCTCGTTCGGCGAGACGGCGGTCTCGCCACCCGCGAAAACGAGACGGCAGTCTCGTTTGGCGAGATGACGGTCTCGCCACCTGCGAAGGACGAGACGACGGTCTCGTTTGGCGAGACGGCGGTCTCGACCCTGTCAGACGAGAACGGCGGTCTCGCCACTGGCAGGCGCGGAAACCTATAAATAGGGGCTCTCCCCCCTCATTTTCACACACCACACAGCTCTAGCTCTCCCTTCTCTCTAAAACTTCTCTCTAGAATCCCTCCGACGCATTTTCGGAGCTTCTGAGTGCCTTTGTGAGTGTTTTTTTTTATGTCTAGAAGAGTTTCTAGCGTCGTGTAGAGTGAAGGGCTGCCAAAAAGCACCCATTTTTGTTAAAGAAATAAAAAAGAAAGCTTGCTTCGGAGGTTTAAATTCTCCCTCTCTACTTTTACTGCTTTAATTTTAAATTATGCAATAGATTAGGGCCATGTAGTCATAATTTAAATTCCGCAAAATAAAAAAGGCAAAATCGTATTTTTCTGGTTTATTTATTAACAAAGTAGATGACCTATCATAGGGAACCCGAAAGGGGCGTAGTAAAGGAACTAATACTTCCTTTACACGTAACTAACTCCCTTACCCAACTCTGGTTCTAATGACCAAAGTTGGTTTTTTCGAAAACCAATGCCTTTTAAACCCTTTTTCCGATGTTTCCGGTAAAAACATCGGTGGCGACTCCATAGAACCCTACAAAATTAGTCCTTGGGTTAGCCCGGTTATCGGACAACCAAAGGACGTCCTTTCGAAAACCTCGCCCCTAGGTTAGCCCTGTTATCGGACAACCTAAAGGCGTTGTAACCACCCATAAAAAGCGCGAAAATCAAAAGGGTCGAAACCATCGCGTCGCTCCGACCGACCTTCTCTTTTGAGACGGCGGCGACAGGGGTTGGTACCTATCAAAAATATTTATCATCCGGAAGATCAGCAAAGGAGCATCTGAAGGATAACCGGGCAAAAGGGTTAACTCCTTCCCCTACCAACTAATTTTGTTGGCATATTAAGCCAAAAAATTAGCCAGGCAGGTTAAGGGGGGGCAGCTGTAGACCCCTAATTTTGCCCGGCCTCTCAATAAAGGCTAAGGAGACTTCCTATAACAAGATAAAACTCGCCCGACATCTCAATAAAGGCCAAAGAAGACTTCCTATATGAAGATAAAGCTTCAATGGACGTCTATCGGCATCAATCGACGTCCGAATAAAGAAAGGAAAGCTTCCCGGGGGTCCCAGATCACAAAAGCTGGCCAAAACAAGTTGAGACAGTCGTCCCAAAGGTGAGACGGCCATCCCAAAGGTGAGACGGCCATCCCAAACTGCCCTTGCCAAGTGGGACGCCCGTCTCAGTGCCCAAATTTGAATGGGACGGTCGTCCCAAATCCCAGACGACCGTCCCAACCTCTCTAGACGCTCATCCTTGATTTCCAAGCCCGGGACGACCGTCCCAAGCTACCAGGCTGTGAAAACTATAAATAAGAGGCTCATTTGCCACTTTTTCAGACCCCAGACAACTCCAAACACTTGTCTTCTCTCCCTACTTCGAATGAACTCTTCGATTGCCTTAAAAAGGTAACAATCGGTTAAGGAATTGTATTCCAACATTCGATTCTTCTTTAAAATTTAGTAGAGTCAATCTTGTATTCGGGGAGGAGAGTCTTTGTAGAGCGGGGGATTTCCAAAACGCATCCTCACAGTTAAAGATTTGTAATACAAAGCTTGCTACGGAGGTTCTTTTCAATTCTCTTCTCTTTTATTGCTTTATTTATTGCTTTGTGTATGCAATATAAAATAAAATCATGTAGATAGTCATTTTTGAATATGGTATAAATAAAATAGGGTAATAGTGTAATTTCTCATAATCTTTGCTTAATGAATTAATCCGTCATAGGGAACCCGAAAGGGGCGTTGTGGGGTGCTAACACCTTCCCCACACGTAACTAACTCCCTTACCTAACTCTGGTTATAATGGTCAAGTTTGGTTTTTATTAAAATCAATGCCTTTTTATCCTTTTCCAATGTTTATGGTCAAAACATTGGTGGCGACTCCATAAGAACCACTTTTCGAAAACCTTGCTTTTATTAGAGGATAGTTCAGTTGTTGAGCACCTCGGAAGCAATGAACATATTTTAAAATAAAAACGCGAGTCTAAACCATCTTTTCGCGACTGCTCTCATAAACGTTCGAGATGTCCCTAGACGTCGGAACGGACGGCGGCGACACCCTAAATCTTACCCGACCTCAAAATAAAGAGTAGAAGACTTCTGTTCGAAGATGGGCAAGGCCTAAAATTGATCAATAGGCCCCATATTAGAATAGGAAAGATTTTTGTACAAGAAAAATAAGAAATTTCACCCAAAGGGTCGAGACTACCATCTCGTTTGGCAAGACCGTTGTCTCGTTTGGCAAGACTGTTGTCTCATCGTTGACTATGGGCGAGACGGTCGTCTCGCCACTTGCCGAAGGTGAGACCGCCATTCCGTTTGGCGAGACGGCGGTCCAGACCTGATAGATGCGAATTCCTATAAAAGGGGGGACTTTCTCACTCTTTTCACACACTTCTACCACTTTCTCTATTGTACTACTCTCCAATTACTCTCCTAGGACCCCTATGAAGCATTTCCAGAGTTTCTTAGAGTTCTTAGAAAGCATTCTAGAGTGCTGCGAGAAAGAACGATCATCATTATAGAGCATGGGGATTGCCAAAAAGCACCCTCTTTCAAGAACATATTATAAAAGCTTGCTTCGAAGGTTCCTATATACTCCCTTCACTACTTTATTTTTTTTTTTAGATAATATCGTTGTGCATTAGTCATTTAGGGCCATGTAGTCAATAACTTAATTTCCGTAATGAATAAATAAGGGTAAAAATGTAATTTTGTAGTTATTATTTCTTTATATAAATAGTCCATCATAGGGAAATCGAAAGGGGCGTCGTAGGGAAGCTAATACCTTCCCTACACGTAACTAACTCTCTTACCTAACTCTAGTTGTAATGACCAAAGTTGGTTTTTCTTTAAAAAAACCACTGCCTTCTTTTTTCCTTTTCCAATGTTTCTGGTAAAAACATTGGTGGCGACTCCTCGAACCTTTTGAAAACATTGCCCTTATGTCCAGCCCGGTTATGGACAACCTAAAGGCGTTAAACCACACTTTTAAAAATGTGAGTCAAATAAAACCATCGCGTCACTTTGACCGCCTCTTTTGATGGCGGCAACAGATGGTGACTCACTAGGGAAGCTAGAGAGTTGATCCCATTTAGTGATGGACTAGTTTTAAGAAATAAAATTTAAAATTGCGCCTTTACCCTTCTTTATTTTATAACATGCTTTAATTGCTTGGCTTTAATAACTGTTGTATGTTTATTTTATACAAATTGTTTGAAATACAAACTATACACAAACCCTTGCACACAACAATTTCCCCTATACCCGGGGGCAAGTGAGATATCCATAGGGAGTGGGTGGCATTGTACGATTTGCCGTAGTGAGGGCCATGAGCCCACTGGTATGGTCGAAAACCACCACTCAAGGTGATAACCTTCCTCTTTTGGCCCAAAGATTGACTAGGCCTTAGTGCCATGCATGGTCTGAAAGCTGGGAGAGTGGGGACCCTATAATGGGGGCACCTTAGGGGCCTGGCCTTGGTGATGAAATTTAGAACTACCCTGAATATGCACTCTTCTACAGGATACCCCTACCTCGTGATTAAAAAACATCATCCTACTATTCGCGGATGAGTGAATTGTGTGTGCATTTGTTTGATTGCATTTGATTGTTGCATAGCATAATCATACAACAAAAAATAGAAAAACTCTCAAAAAATCTTTTCACAATAAACATCCTTATCTCGAACAGTCTGCCTTTTAGCTAGCCTGGTTTCAAGTTCTTTGTAAGCTAAGTAGCCACGCAGTCCGACAGAAGAGATAAGGGACACTAAAACCATTCTTTTTGCAATAAACCATTTTTATCTCGGACAGTCTGTCTTTTAGATAGCCTGGTTTCAGGTTCTTTGTAAGCTAAGTAGGCATGTAGTTCGATAGAAGAGATAAAAGGTTATAAAATAAAAATAAACCAAATAAATAAAAAAATTGGACCCTGTTCATAAGCATTAAACTCATGAACATCCATATAGGTAGTTTATCTTTCTTTTGAAAAAATACAAAAAACCAAACACTATCATGCATCATGTAGAAAATAAAACATGATAATGTTTAGGAAAAATAAGCACTTACATGCATGTACGCATTAACATCATATTCATAGCATACGTTTTTGGTTTCTAGAAAATAGAGGAGGTTGGTAGACAATTGAAGAAAGTGGATATTCCCCGATACCATTTGGAAAAGATAGAACAACTGTGTGCATTGATGCCACCAGATGTTCGCTCCGACTTTGAAAAATCCTATGGACGGATTCTCGACTTATTGAAGATCTGTGTCGACCCAATTTTCATCAGGATTTTGGTCCATTTTTGGAATTCCAATCTTCTTTGCTTCAAATTTCTGCAATTTGATATGGTACCCACTTTGGAGGAGTATGAGATTATGTTGAGATGGCCCAAGTCAACCGGGGTCCATATTCGTCATGAAGCATATATTCCTGCAGCCAAGGTCGCTTCCATCATCTGATTGCCACCTCAGCAGACTGCCCTGATAGCAAAAGGGAATATCTAGGGTTGGAAAGTCGCAATCTTAGAAGACCATCTGTCCTCTTTGACTGAAAGGGAAGACTGGTTCGCTTTTAACAAAACCCTGACTCTGATCATGTTTGGGACTATGTTTTTTCCCTTTCACCTCGACACAGTGGATCAAGCCGTCATGGACACCTTCTTCGCCTGGGACGTGCACTCGAAGAGTCCCTTTCCTGCACTTCTTGCCAACACCTTGCTTTCGGTCGAATTTTGTCACCAAAAGCAAGGAAGAACACTCAGATGCTGCTCTTCACTATTATTCATGTGGGGTATCACGCACTTTTATGCCTCTAGTCACATGGGGATGTTCCCCGACCCTTTGAAGAACTTCTCAAGAATCCCTCTCCACCGACGTCTAACCATGGAGTGGAAGGTCGAGTTGGAACAATGGGATGCCAACCGTTTATCTTGGGCATGTCCTTGGTTCTGCTTTGGCCCTATCCTCATCAAATGTGGAGATTATCCGAGTGTACCGTTAGTAGGTCTCAGAGGTTGCATAGCTTATTCTCTAAAGGTGGCTATGAGACAACTCATGAGAACCCAAACCGCATTATCACGAGAAGAGCTCGGAGGACTATGTTTCTTTGGATACCCATGCAATGTTGCGAGCTCACTTGCTGTACGGAGAGCATGGGAGAAACCAGTCTTTATGGGAGATAGAGAGCTAGGCAAAGCTCGATGTAGACCCCAAATCTTGCCCGACCTCAAAATAAAGAGCAGAAGACTTCCGTTAGAAGATGGGCAAGGCCTAAAAGGTCCCTAGGATTTATCAATAGGCCCCATATTAGAATAGGAAGGATTTTTGTATAGGAAAAGTAAGAAATTTCACCCAAAGGGTCGAGACCTTCGTCTCGCCACTTGCCAATGGCGAGACCGTCGTCTCATTTGGCGAGACCACCGTCTCGTTTGGCGAGACCATCGTCTCGCCACTCGCCAATGGCGAGTCCGCCATCTCATTTGGTGAGACCGCCGTCTCGCCACTCGCCGAAGGCGAGACGATGGTCCCGACCTGACAGGTGCGAATTCCTATAAAGGGGGGGGGGGGACTTTCTGTTGGAACATACAAGGATATGAATGTTGAACATACATGGATATGAAGCCTGTAGATTTTGATGATGATTCAAGCACAAAGGTCTTAAAGATTTGAAGACTTGTAATATTATGCAATAACTCTGTTTTGATGATTTTGAGTCTGTAATATTAGAGTCTAAGATAGCCAACACATATTCTACTCTTTAGAAGCTTCAAAAACTCATTTTTATCAAAAACACACTGGATTAATCGATTAAAAGGTAGGATAATCGATTATCACAGAGAGAAAAGCCATTTTCTGTATCAGCTCTCTGGAATAATCGATTAAAGCTCTTGTTAATCGATTAACAGGGTTGTTAATTGATTAATAGGTCAAATAATCGATTAAAACGCGTGGTTATGGGTTCCTGTTGATTTTGGCTCTGTAATAATCGATTAACACTCAAGATAATCGATTATTTCAGTCAGATATGTGTTTTGAATTTCAAAATTGGACCAAGTTTCGAAAACCCTAGTCCCAATTCACCAGGTTTCAAAAATTCCCAATTCCCAAACCCTAATCCGTCTACTTAAGGTTCTCTAAGGCTCTCTGCAAATTGAACAACCTTTTTCAAACAAAAGTTGAGAGTTGTGACTGCCAGAGAACTGTTTGTTGGAGGAAAAAGGGGCTTTTGGAACCTAGTGTGGGCTAGAAGCGATAAGAATCACTAAGTGGGTTTTCTTGGTAGATTGTGTGTTGTGTCGTCTCTAGGGAAAGCTATTATTCATCTCTTGTGTGACTCAAGAGAGGTGTTTTCGTTACCTTATCTTTTCAATTGTTATCTGTTTGTAAAACTGTGATTATAGTGACAGCGTTAATCCTCTGTTTGAGTGATTAGCAACTAGATGTAGGGTCTTTTGATCCGAACCAGTATAAATCATCTGTGTAAGACTCTATCATTGCTCTATTTACTTTACACAACTTTTTAATCGGTAAAATTTGGAAAAAAATTTAAAACCCTAATTTTTGTTAAGAAATCAATTCACCCCCCCTCTTGGTTTTTGTCCGGAAACGCAAAACATTCCACTGCACGATTCTAATAAGTGGTATCAGAGCTTGCTTTGATAGTCATTCAATTTTTCGAAAATGGCCAGACAAAATCAAACATTTGCCAAGGGTGCTTCTATCAATACACCCCCACTTTTTGCGGGTCAAAATTATCCTTTCTAGAAAGTTAGAATGCAAATCTTTTTAGAGTCTATTGAAAGAGGTGTTTGGGACGCAATTTTAAGCGGTCCCTATATTCCTAAAATTTCTGAAACGGAGTAGATGTTCCAAAACCATTTTCTAGATGGACGGCGGAGGAAAATAGAAAAGCTCAATTTGATGTTAGGGCTAGATATATAATTTCATCTACGTTAACCCTTGATGAGTTTTACAGGATCTCCGTTTGTAAAAGTGCTCAAGAGATGTGGGAAATGTTGAGAGTGACCCACGAAGGTACCGACGATGTTAAGAGAGCATGGAAAAATTCACTAATCCAAGAATATGAGATGTTCCGAATGCAACAAGGAGAAACGATCTTTGACGTTCAAAAGTGTTTCACACACATTGTGAACCATCTCACTGGATTAGGTAAATTTTTTGATGTTGATGAATTAAATTTGAAAATCTTGAAATCTTTGGATAGGAAATGACAACCTAAGGTGATGGCCATCACCGAGTCACAAAACCTTGCCACAATGTCTATGGCGGCGCTCTTTGGAAAATTGAGAGAACATGAGCTTGAACTAGGAAGGTGTTAGAAAAGTAGGCTGAGATCAAGAGGGGGAGTGAATTGATCTTTGAAAGATTTTCGCAATTTACAGATTATCTATTTCAAAGATTAAGAGTTCTGACCAATTCTTGATTCAATCACAGCAAATAATCAAAGTAAAGGCAGTGACAGAATTAAAGAGAGAAAGGTTTAGAAAGATACAACCAAGATTTATACTGGTTCACCCAATCCCAGGGCTACGTCCAGTTTCCAGCCAAATTCCAACTGGGTTCCACTAGATTGAAAGTTTTACAGATTACAACTTCAATCACACACTCAATCTACCACAATAACCAAAATTTCAGTCCTTGCACCTACACCTTCACCAAGAACCAATTTCCAGTTCTTGAACAATCCTGCACCCAAATTCCAGCTACAGAAACCAGTGCCCACACTTCCAGGCACCCACAATATAGAAAAGAAAAGTAAAGAAACAAAGAGAAGAAACTAGAACAGCCAAACCAGGTTTATGTAGCTCTGCAGAATAAGTTTCTTCACCAAAAGAATGCAAAAATTGCCTCAAGAAAGAACTTCACAAAACTTGCATGATTCTCTCTTGAAAGTAGCACTTATGATTGCTTGATTGATTGCCAAAAGATGTGTTTTAAAATGTTCAAGAAATTCTTTTTATATAGAAGATTTTCCAAACTGCTGGTTTATTTAATATGTTAAAATAATATTTTAATCTGTTAAAAGTCTTATTTTAATCTGTTAAAACTTCTTTTAATCTGTTAAAATGTTCTTGATTATTTTCCAGATTTGTTTTAACTAATACGACAACGTTTATATCAATTAACACTCTTTGTAAAAAATCCTTCAAATTATTTCAATAGATTGTTTCGCCTTTTAATCGATTAAAATACTGCCAAAGGTTCTCATAAAACTTTCTAAGTGATTTTAACTGATAACAATCTGTTTTAATCGATTAAAACATTCTGGAAAAATCTCTTAGTTGTTTTAATCAATTATTTCGCATTTGTATCGATTAAAATACTGACATAACAACTTTCAAAACTCTTCAAGTTATTTTAATTGATTATTTCGAGTTTGTATCGATTAAAATTATGCCAGAACACTTTTCAAAATATTCTAAGTCATTTTAATCGATTATATCAATTCTATATCAGTTAAAATGCTGGCAGAAGGTTTTCAAAATCCCTTCTAATGAAAACAATCGATTATTTCGAAAACATATCAGTTAAAAACCTGTTACAAAAGTGTTAAGAACATTTTAACTGATAATGCTCATATAATATTAGTTAAAACATTTACTTAAAAACCATTTAACAAAATACTTTGTTTTTAATAGTTTAAACATGTTTTAGAGGCATTTTGCAAAATCTTTTAAATGAAGAAACCTCATGCAGCAGAGAGATAAGAATGATTATACCTAAGTAAAGATGTAGACTCACTAATCACTCTACCCTTTTATCTAAGTAACCTTTGTCTGCAATAAAGTAGTCTTTGACTTCATTTTGACTTCATCAAATCAATAAGATCTTTGTGTTAAATGATTGAATAAGATCTTCATCACTTTCAGTCTCCCCTTATTTGATGAAGACAAACACCTCTTTGAATAATATCTCTACTGAAGAAGTCACTTGAATATATAGATTAGTGAGTATTAAAAAATTATTCATTTTTCCCATTTCTCCCCCTATATTACTACTCCCCCTAAAATAAGGAAAATCATTATCAATTAGCAAAGAAATTATTTCTCCCCCTTTTGACTTCATCAAAAATAGGGAAGAGAGGAACAAAACAAACACTATGCATGGTATGTATCAAAATTTGTTTTTGAAAACAGTAGTAAAAAAAATTTGAACAAGATATATTACTCATATAAAGACCAATCAAAGTTGATTCAAACTTATCTTCATTAACACGTTTGTAATGAATACAATAGGCACGTGAAAGATAAGGGAATCATGCCTTAGTAGCATGTTACAAGAACAACCATTAACTAAAGCCTTTAATTTTTCTTTCTAGAGTAATAATCGATTAAAAACAGGGTATAATCGATTAAAATGTTCTTGTAATTGATTTTTATTGATACAAACAATGTTTTAATCGATTAAAACAGTAATGAAAGTTGAAATCTAAAAACTTAAGTACATTTAATCAATTAAATCGCCATTTAATCGATTGAAATCATATGAAAGATTCTGTATAAGTGTTTTTAATCGATTAAAGTTTGTTTTTATCAATTAAAACAACCATGTTGAACATTCAAGGACTTGATGTTGCAAATAATGATCATGAAGAATGTTGATTTTGATGATGATCCAAGAGCTTAAAGACTTAGAGTATTGAAGATTGAAGATTGATGATTTCTGTATTGTAATAACTCTGTTTTAGCTTGATTGAGTCTGTAATTTTAGAGTCTAAGATAGCCGGTACATAGTCTGTAACTTAGAAGCTTCAAAATGCTCAAATTTATCATGCAAGCTCGGCTTTAATCGATTAAATAGGTATATAATCGATTAAAACAGTGAGAAAACCATTTTCTGTCTAAAACTCACTGTTTTAATCGATTAAACAGCAAAATAATCGATTATTCCGTACAGTTCCATACAGATAATCGATTATTTCACCAAATAATCGATTAAACCAAAGAGGATTGGGTTACGACGTATTTGGCTCTGTTTTAATCGATTATTACTCCAAATAATCGATTATTTCGATCTGTTTCGATTTTAAACATCAAACAAACCCTATTTTTGAAAATCCAATTACCAAGAACCCTAGTTTCGAAATCCCCAATTCCTAAACCCTAATTTCCCTACTTAAACTCTGCTTTGGCACTCGAGAAAGAAGAACAACCTTTTCCATACAAAAGTTAAGTGTTGTGAGTGCCGGAGAACTGTTTGTTGCAAGGAAAGGGGGCTTTCCGAACCTGGTGTGGGCTAGAAGCGATAAGAATCACTAAGTGGAGTTCTTAGTGGATTGTGTGTTGTGCCGTCTCTGGGGAAAGTTGTTCATCATCTCTTGTGGATTTCAAGAGAAGTGTATTCTGATCTTTATCTGTTCATTTGTAATCTGTTTGTAACAATTTGTTCTTAGTGACAGCGTTAATCCTCTTTTGAGTGATTAGCAACTGGACATAGGGTCTTTTGATCCGAACCAGTATAAACCTACTGTGTAATCTTCTCTACTCTTCTCTATTTACATTTACGCAGTTTTTAATCGGTAAAATTTGGGGAAAATTTTGAAAACCTAATTTTTATTAAGAAACCAATTCACCCCCCCTCTTGGTTTTTTGTCCGACCACACGAACATTCCGCTGCGCGATTCTAACAAGTGGTATCAGAGCTTGCTTTGATAGTCATTCAAATTTTCGAAAATGGCCGGACAAAATCAAACTTTTGCCGAAGGTGCATCTATCAACAGACCCCCACTTTTTGCGGGTCAAAATTATCCTTTCTGGAAAGTACGTATGCAAATTTTTCTAGAGTCTGTTGATAGAGGCGTTTGGGACGCTATTTTAAACGGTCCATATATTCCTAAAGTAACTGAGAATGGTGTTGACGTTCCCAAATCTTTTTCTAGATGGACTGCCGAAGAAAGTAGAAAAGCACAATTTGATGTTAGGGCTAGAAATATAATTTCATCTGCTTTAACCCTTGATGAGTTTTACAGAATATCCACTTGTAAGAGTGCTCAAGAGATGTGGGCAAAACTAAAAGTAACTTATGAAGGAACCGATGATAGTGACTCGATTTCGGAGTCAAGTGATTTGGAAATAGAAGCTAACATCTGCTTGTTGGCAAAAGACAATATTTCTTCCGACTTTGAGGTTAGTGATTCCGACTCATCTTCAAGTGATGATGAAAATGATTTTGATGAATTACAAAATGCATATAATGAATTGTTTAGTGCTTTTAAGGACTTGAACAATAAATACAAAGCTGTGAAAAAGAGTTTAAGTAGTTCCAAAATGGAGGTAGAGTCCTTAAAAATGAAAATCACATGTTTAGAAGAAAAGGAGTCCTTAAAAACGAAAATTTCATGTTTAGAGGAAAAGGAAACCTTAGAAACGAAAATTGTATGCATAGATGAGAATGATGATAAGACTATAGCATGTGCATCATGTAAAGAGTATGAACATGATATTGATTTACTTAGACATTTGCTTGATAAAGCTAAAAAGGAATTAAGTGATAATTATAAGAATAAGGATAGTGTTCAAATTAAAGAAAATTGTCATGTTCCTTTGAAAAAGCCTAAAAGTAAAAATAGAAGAGTATGGGTTGAAAAAGGAACCAAAACTTCAATAGTTAGAAATGCATCATATTCAAAAGTTACATCAAATGCATGCTTTTATTGTATGAAACATGGTCATACTTCAAATAGATGTAAAATTAAACATTTTGGTGTTCCTAAAGGAAAATATATTTGGGTTCCTATAGTTAAATGAATTGTTTGTATCTTGTATTTATTCAAAGAAAATTGATCATGTTATGTTTTAAATAGAATGATCATTAGGTCAATAATTAAATCTACTCCATATGAATTGTTTAATGGTAGAAAACCTAATGTTGCACATTTAAAGATTTTTGGATGTAAATGTTTTGTGCTAAATAATGGAAAGGACAATCTAGGAAAATTTGATTCAAAAGCTGATGAGGGCATTTTTCTAGGTTATTCTCTAACTAGCAAGGCATATAGAGTGTTTAATAGGAGAACTTTAAATATAGAAGAATCTATTCATGTTACCTTTGATGAGATTGTAGACCTTGGGGGAAATCCTCTTGAGTCAAATAAAAGACTTGCAGGGATGATCAATATATAAAGGAGGCTCTTGATGAATTATATTTGGAGGATAATGAACCTTCTCAAACTCCTCAATTAGCAAAAGAATGGCAATCACCTAGAGGACTCTCATTGGACAACATTATAGGTGACATCTCAAAAGGGGTAAGAACTAGAAATATGAATAATTTTTGTATGTTTGTTGCTTTTGTGTCACAGATTGAACCTAAAAACATTGAGGAAGCACTTAAAGATGATCAATGGTGCATAGCCATGCAAGAAGAACTTAACCAATTTGAAAGGAATCAAGTCTGGGAATTAATCCCAAGAGAAGAGTCACATCAAGTTATTGGAACTAAATGGGTATTCAGAAATAAGCTTGATGAAGATGGAAACATAACAAAGAATAAAGCCAGACTTGTTGCAAAAGGGAATTGTCAGGATGAAGAATTTGCTAAGATTATGCAGGGAGAGTTTGAAATGTCTATGATGGGAGAATTGACATTCTTCCTTGGACTACAAATCAAGCAACTTAAAGATGGCATTTTCATCTCTCAAACCAAATACTGCAAGGAGATTCTCAAAAAGTTTGGTATGGACACCTCAAAAGAAGCCAACACACCCATGGGAACTTCATGCTATTTAGACAAGGATGAATCAGGTTTGGAAGTTAATCAAACTATGTATAGAGGTATGATAGGATCACTATTATACTTAACTGCAAGTAGACCTGATATTATGCATTCTGTCTGTGTGTGTGCTAGATTTCAGGCTTGTCCTAAAGAATCTCATCTAATTGCAGTAAAACATATTTTAAAATACTTAAAAGGAACTACTGGTTTTGGTTTGTGGTATCCGTCTGATGCTTGTATTAGTTTAATAGGATATTCTGATGCTGATTATGGTGGATGTAAAATTGATAGGAAAAGCACTAGTGGGACATGTCATTTTTTAGGTTCATCCTTAATATCATGGCATTCTAAGAAACAGGCATGTGTTGCTTTATCTACCACTGAAGCTGAATATATTGCAGCTGGTAGTTGTTGTGCTCAAATTCTGTGGATGAAACAACAGTTAGAGGATTATAGTATATATTTAAATAACATACCCTTAATGTGTGATAATACGAGTGCAATTAATATAACTAAGAATCCAGTAATGCACTCTAGGACTAAACATATTGAGATTAGACATCACTTTTTAAGAGATCATATCAGCAAAAGAAACTGTAAGATAGAGTATGTAGACACTAAACGTCAATTAGCAGATATATTTACTAAGCCTCTACCAAAGGATAGATTCTATGATCTTAGAAGAGACTTAGGGATATTAGAAATAGCTTAAATTCTGCTTAATTTGACTGTTTTTGGATGATTGTTATGTTAAAATTCGTGGTGTAGGATGTTCATAGGTTATTATGTGTAAAAACCTCAAAAACTTGATGTAGCCTCTCGGAATAATCGATTAATTGATGAAATAATCGATTATTTCCCTTCAAAACGTCCAAAACGAGGTATTCTCCTCTGGAATAATCGATTATTTCGTGAAATAATCGATTAAATGCCTCGAATAATTGATTATTTGCTGGAAATAATCGATTAAAGTTGTCTCGATATCGAAATAATCGATTATTTTGAGATATAATCGATTAAATGCGACCAGTCTTGCCTCCTAGCCGTTGCCAACGGATATTTTGCCATGGAATCTCTTCTATATGACCGTTGGAAGTGTTTTCCCTATAAATAGAGACCTCTAGTTCAAGTATACTCACTTCTAAACTCTTGCAATCAAGTTTTCTTGCAATTTGTACTCTCTTTGCCTCATTTTCCCTCACTTGTCTGCAAAATCTCTTCAAGTTTACCTATTCTTTCTAATGGCCTCATCATTCCGCCCTAAGATTCCTACAAGAAGAAGATTTGCACCTTCTTCTCATTCCCGTCCTAATTCCGTTGAAGGATGGATTTCCGATACGGAAGGGCAACAAGAATTTCGATGTACCTGGAAGGAACGTGCCATCATTTCTCCTAAGTTTCTCATTGGTGAGCAATTTATACATAGAGGGTTTAATTTTCCAAATCTTCTTGAAATTCAAGGAGTTCTCCCATTTATCCAAATGCAAGGTACTTACTATCCTGACTTAGTTAGGGTATTCTTTTCTAGATTTAAGTTTAGGGATCAAATTGCTACATCCCGTGTCAAAGGGGTGACCATAATTCTAGATGATGATATTTGGGAAAATGTTGCTCACTTCCCAATTAGAGAAGATGCTATTAACGTTTATGGAGCTAGATGATTTTGACAGGTTCCTAGCTTATAGATCTTTTCTGCGGAATCCCTCCATGGAGATTGGACGTATTCTTCATGCTGGACCCTTGAAGAAGGAAGAACGCATGATTCTTCATTTGCTTGTCTGGATTTTATGTCCCCGGGCCACAAATCATGCCCAATGCTCTTCTATTGATCTTCGCATTATTCATGCCATAATGAATAATGAACCTTTAGATTGGGGTGTTCTTGTCACAATGACAATGTTAAAGGCCAAACGTCATCCAACATTCAAAATTCCATATGCTCTTCTTGTATCCCGAATTCTTGAATATAAAGGAGTCAATGTCGAAGGTGAACAAGTTGTCCGAACTAATAACTTGAACCGCATGCTGGACAGCACATTGATTCATCTACAAATGGTGCGGGTCAATGACATCTATGTTCATAAAGATGACGTCCAAAATCAAGGTGATGCAATTGAAGACTCTGATGAAGATATGCCTCCAGCAGCTGAGTTTCCCTCTACCCAAATCCAAAGTGTTGGAACATCCTCTTCGCATCAAGAAACAAGATAATCCATGGAAGATATGTTATCTGACATGAATCAAAGGATGCAATCGTTCTTCACTCTTTCTGGTGTACGGCATGAGGAGTTAATTCGCCGTATATCGGATGTAGATGATAAAGTGTGTAGTTTAGAGAATAGATTTGATGCACACTTTAATGATCATGATAGTGAAGAATTTTAAATTCTGTTATGTATTTTCTTTTGTTATTGTCTTGATGTTGTAATGGATGAATGATTATGAAATAAAATATGATGCTTCTTTCATGCTATGATTAAGGGGGAGCTTTCTCTAAAGTATGCATATTTTGAGGGGGAGATCTAATGTTTGTTCTTTCAGAGTTCTTTTTTATTATAATCAAAATAGGGGGAGAAAAATTTAAAGCCTATGATTCAATTTTAAATTTTATCTGGTATGTTTAATGTGTTTGTTAGTATGACAGATAAAACAGGTTATTACAAGGGCTTTAAAAAGATAATTTTGATCATCATCAAAAAGGGGGAGATTGTTGAACATTCAAGGACTTGATGTTGCAAATAATGATCATGAAGAATGTTGATTTTGATGATGATCCAAGAGCTTAAAGACTTAGAGTATTGAAGATTGAAGATTGATGATTTCTGTATTGTAATAACTCTGTTTTAGCTTGATTGAGTCTGTAATTTTAGAGTCTAAGATAGCCGGTACATAGTCTGTAACTTGGAAGCTTCAAAATGCTCAAATTTATCATGCAGGCTCGGCTTTAATCGATTAAATAGGTATATAATTGATTAAAACAGTGAGAAAACCATTTTCTGTCTAAAACTCACTGTTTTAATCGATTAAACAGACAAAATAATCGATTATTTCGTATAGTTCCGTACGGATAATCGATTATTTCACCAAATAATCGATTAAACCGAGAGGATTGGGTTCTGACGTATTTGGCTCTGTTTTAATCGATTATTACTCCAAATAATCGATTATTTCGATCTGTTTCGATTTTAAACATTAAACAAACCCTATTTTCGAAAATCCAATTACCAAGAACCCTAGTTTCGAAATCCCCAATTCCTAAACCCTAATTTCCCTACTTAAACTCTGCTTTGGCACTCGGAAAAGAAGAACAACCTTTTCCATACAAAAGTTAAGTGTTGTGAGTGCCGAGAACTGTTTGTTGCAAGGAAAGGGGGCTTTCCGAACCTGGTGTGGGCTAGAAGCGATAAGAATCACTAAGTGGAGTTCTTAGTGGATTGTGTGTTGTGCCGTCTCTGGGGAAAGCTGTTCATCATCTCTTGTGGATTTCAAGAGAGGTGTATTCTGATCTTTATCTATTCATTTGTAATCTGTTTGTAACAATTTGTTCTTAGTGACAGCGTTAATCCTCTTTTGAGTGATTAGCAACTGGACGTAGGGTCTTTTGATCCGAACCAGTATAAACCTACTGTGTAATCTTCTCTACTCTTCTCTATTTACATTTACGCAGTTTTTAATCGATAAAATTTGGGGAAATTTTGAAAACCTAATTTTTATTAAGAAACCAATTCACCCCCCCCTCTTGGTTTTTTGTCCGACCACGCGAACATTCCGCTGCGCGATTCTAACAAACCAGATTTTGAAAATTAAGTGATGTTGGATGCATCTAAAATGCCTAATTTAGTGCGGATTTTGTAAAATCGATCACGAGCAAGAGGTTTTGTAAAAATATCTGCTAGTTGTTTTTCAGTTTCTATAAAGAAAATTTCACAATCACCTTTCAAAACATGATCTCTAATGAAATGATGTCTAATTTCTATATGTTTTGTCCTAGAATGTTGAATTGGATTTTTAGTTAATATAATGGCACTAGTATTATCACATAAAAGAGGAATTTTTCTGAGAATTAAACCATAATCCTCAAGCTGTTGTTTGAGCCAAAGGGATTGAGCACAACAACTTCCAACTGCAATGTACTCGGCTTCAGCTGTAGAAAGGGCAACACATGATTGCTTTTTACTATGCCATGAGATTAGAC
Organism: Sphenostylis stenocarpa; assembly: GCA_963425845.1. Taxonomy (NCBI): domain Eukaryota; kingdom Viridiplantae; phylum Streptophyta; class Magnoliopsida; order Fabales; family Fabaceae; genus Sphenostylis; species Sphenostylis stenocarpa. The sequence goes on from OY731406.1 coordinate 25,282,063, forward strand.
TGCTTCCAAGGAGATGACAAGTGCCACTGGTGCTTTTCCTATCAAGCTTACATCCTGCAAAATCTAAGTCAGAGTATCCAATTAAATTTAGTTTGGACTCACCAGGATACCATAACCCAACATTTAAAGTTCCTTTGAGATATTTGCGGATCCTTTTTGCAGCAGTAAGATGAGATTCTTTTGGTGCAGATTGAAACCTGGCACTCATACAAACACTAAACATAATGTCAGGTCTACTTGCTGTTAGATATAGTAAAGAACCAATAAGCCCTCTATATTTAGTTTCATCAACTGGTTTTCCTCTTTCATCAAAATCAAGATAGCAATTGGTGGACATTGGTGTTGATGCTTCTTTGCAATGTTGCATCTCAAATTTCTTTAAAAGCTCTGTGTAGTATTTAGATTGATGAAGAAAACTTCCTCCTTGAAGTTAATTAACTTTTAATCCAAGAAAGTAGTTGAGTTCCCCCATATAAAACCTTTACATAAAGACTCATTAGTGGCTCCAAATATGATGTCATCAATGTATACTTGAACTATAATTACATCATTATTTAATTTTTTCAGGAATAAAGTCTTATCAACCAAGCCTGTTTGATAGCCCTTTGATATGAGAAAATTACTTAACCTTTCATACCATTGTCTTGGGGCTTGCTTGAGACCATACAAAGCTTTCTTTAATCTATAAACATATTCTGGATGAATATGATCTTCAAAACCAGGTGGTTGTGTAACAAAAACTTCTTCATTCAAGTAGCCATTTAAGAAGGCACTTTTGACATCCATTTGAAATAACCTGAAACTTTTTATCGAAGAATAAGCAAGTAGAAGTCTAACAACCTCTAATCTAGCAACAGGAGCATATGTTTCATCAAAATCAATTCCTTCTTGCTGATTATACCCTTTAGCAACTAATCTGGCCTTGTTTCTAGTAATTATACCATTTTCATCCATTTTATTTCTAAAGACCCATTTAGTTCCTACAATATTGACATTATCTGGTTTTGGAATTAATTCTCATACTTCATTTCTTGTAAATTGATTTAATTCATCATGCATAACATTAATCCAATTATTATCCTTTAATGCATCAGATATGGTTTTTGGTTCAATTTGTGATACAAATGCCATGTGATTGCAGAATTTATTTAAAGATCTTCTAGTGGAAACTCCCTGATTTATTTCACCAATGATGTTGTCTATTGAAAGATTTCTTGGAGTCTTCCTTTCTTTAGGCAACTGCTCTTCAGATTCTTCAATAGATTCTTCCTGTTTTTGAAAAACTGTTGATTCTGACAGTTTTAACTGATTCATTTTATCAGTTAAAACATCATCTTCTGTACTATACTCAGAATTATTCTGCATACTTGGGTTAGTCTCATCAAATACAACATGAATAGATTCTTCTACAGTATTTAGCCTTTTGTTAAAGATTCTATAAGCATGGCTATTCAATGAATAACCCAAGAAGATACCTTCATCTGATTTGGAATCAAACTTTCCAAGATTTTCCTTTCCATTGTTTAAGACCAAAACCTTACATCCAAATACTCTAAAATAGTTTATGTTAGGCTTTTTACCTTTGTATAATTCATAGGGAGTTTTTTTAAGAAAAGGTCTGATTAAAACACGGTTTAATACATGACAAGTAGTACTAACAGCATCAGCACAAAAATATTTTGGTAATGCTTTCTCATTAAACATTGTCCTAGCTAACTCTTCAAGAGAACGATTTTTCCTTTCAACTACACCATTCTGTTGAGGAGTTCTAGGAGCAGAAAAATTATGCTTAATACCATGTTTATCACAAAATTTATTAAAATTTTCGTTTGAAAACTCTCCCCCATTATCACTTTGAATACAAGAGATGAAATAGTCTTTTTCATTTTGAATTTGTTTCGCAAATTTCTTAAACATATGGAAAGTATCAGATTTTAATTTTAAAAATATTGTCCAGGTAAATCTTGAGTAATCATCTACTATAACTAGTGCATATAGATTCCCTCCTAAACTCATAGTTCTAGAAGGACCAAAGAGATCCATGTGCAAAAGTTCAAGAGGTCTTGATGTTGAAACAATATTTTTCTGTGAAAAGGAATTCCTTACTTGCTTTCCCTTTTGACATGCATCACATACTTTGTCTTTCACAAACTTAAGTTTAGGTAAGCCAATTACAAGATCTTTAGAAATCAATTTATTAAGGTGATTCATATGAATATGAGCTAACCTCCTATACCACAACCAGGAATCATTCTCTTTAGAGATTAAACAACATTTTTTAGCAGAATTAGTATCTAACATGTAAATATTGTTGATCCTCTTACCAGTAATCAGTACCTGTTCTGAATCTGATTTGATTATTTGACATTGATCTTGACCAAAGATAACTTTGTGTCCTTTACCACATAGTTGGCTAATACTAATCAAATTATGTTTTAAACCCTCAACATATAATACATTATTAATAATACCTGATTCTGTGCATTTGATGCCACCTATTCCAAGGATTCTTCCTTTGTTATTATCCATAGACAACAGTCCCACCATTCTTTGGTTTTAAATTGTAAAACTTTGTAATATCACCTGTCATATGTTTAGAACAGCCGCTGTCAAGGTACCAGAGATCTTCAGTTTGCTTTGCCTGAAAGAGAAATTAGTGTAGTTACAGTACAAACAGATACAGAATCAAAATAATCAATTATTTCTACACTGGAAGTAGAATATCAATCGATTAATTTGATATTCAATCGATTAATCTAGTTCTAGAAGAAATATATCAGAATAATAATCAATTGAATCGAGAAATAATCGGTTAAATTTGTCCTTTTAATGATTTTAACTGATATAAATCCTTTTTAATCGATTAAAACAATCATACTAAAAATCCTAAGAGCATTTTAATCGATTAATTCATATTTTAATCGATTAAAATTATACGAACAACTTTTCTAATATACTCTATAAGTGAAATTAATCGATTAAAATAGTTTTATATCAATTAAAATACACAGTCCATGAATCCAGAATCAAAATTTGTTGATTTGATATCAAGGGACTTCCAGATTTTGTTCCTGCAAAACAGATTTAACATATTTCTGGTACCCTTTATATAATCATTGGGTCCAATCAGGTTATTTGAAATGAATTTTTGGGAATCCACTTCATTCTACCTTTAGGAATAACATACTTCTTGATTCTACAAAATTTAACAGAATGACCTCTTTTCTTACAATAGAAGCATGTAACAAATGGAGACGAAACATATTTACTATATGCAAAATAGTTTTTAAATGCTCTAGTTTTCTTTCCAACAAGAGGTGTAAAACCAATACCACCACGATCAATAACCAATTTTTGAGAATCAAGTATCATATCAAGACTGGTTTTTCCTTGTGCAAGTTTAGATGCAGCTTTTATTAAATATGTTAACTTCTTTTGTAACTCAGGACAATTTTTACAATCTTTATCATTACACATACAATCAGAATTATTACCTATTTCCAGATTTTCATTCTTAGTTTCTTCATCAACAATTTTCTTTTCAAGAAGAGTGATTTTGTTTTCTAATAAACTATTCATGCTTTTTAATCTTTTGTTTTCAATTTCTAATTTCTTAGCTACTGCATGCATTTCATAAAAAGCATCTTGTAATGAACTATAATTCATAGTAGTTGTTGAGTCAGAACTTACACTGGTCATGGGAGAATCCGAATTGACCATCAAACATATCTTTGTTGTTTCTTCATAAGTCATTTCAAGAGTTTTCCACATTTGTGCAGTAGTTTGACAATGAGATATCCTGAAAAAATCATTTCTGTTAAGTACAGATGTGATGATATTCTTAGTAGTACAATCATCTTGGATTAGTTTCTTTTCACAATCATTTAAACTAGACCATTCTCTGTTAAAAACATAAGTTCCCTGTTCAATAATATTCCAAACATTTATACCAACAGTTTCAATAAAGATCTTCATTCTTATCTTCCAAAATGAGTAATATGTACCACAAAATAGTGGAGGTCTATCAATACAAGCACCCTCAGAAAAATTATTTCTAGCCATTTGGATCGAAAGACTTGAATAAATCTCAAGAACCTTGCTCTGATACCAATTGTTAGAAAAGTAGGCTAAGATCAACAGGGGGGGTGAATTGATCTTTGAAAGATTTTTGCAATTTACAGATTATCTATTTCAAAGATTAAGAGTTCTGACCAATTCTTGAATCAATCACAACAAACAATCAAAGTAAAGGCAGTGACAGAATTAAAGAGAGAAAGGTTTAGAAAGATACAACCAAGATTTATACTGGTTCACCCAATCCCAGGGCTACGTCCAATTTCCAGCTGGGTTCCACTAGATTGAACGTTTTACAGATTACAACTTCAATCACACACTCAATCTACCACAAGAACCAAAATTTCAGTCCTTGCACCTAAACCTTCACCAAGAACCAATTTCCAGTTCTTGAACAATCCTACAGCCAAATTCTAGCTACAGAAACCAGTGCCTGAAGAACTTGTTGGATTTGATGAAGACATATAGAGTTTATAGTGTTTATTTTGTGGGTGTGTAGGTAGATAGGTTATAGGTTTAGAATTTAATCTCTTGATAGTTTCAGTAGATCTTGTGATAAGCACCTATAAATGTTGTATTTCATAGAATTTATCTTACTGCATAAAAAACCAATCTTTAAGCCTTGAAAGAACAAACTTGTTAGGAATGTAGGCTGAGATCAAGAGGGGGGGTGAATTGATCTTTGAAAGATTTTTGCAATTAACAGATTATCTATTTCAAAGATTAAGAAATCTGACCAATTCTTGAATTACAGCAAGCAATCAAAAATAAATGCAGTCACAGAATTAAAGAAGAGAAAGGTTTAGAAAGATATCACCAAGGTTTAACTGGTTCACCCAATCCCAGGGATACATCCAATCTCCAGCCAAATTCTAGCTGGGTTCCACTAGATTGAATGTTTTACATATTACAACCTTAATCTCACACTCAATCTACCACAAGAACCACAATTCCAGTTCCTGCACCTAAAGCTTACACCAAGAACCAAATTCCAGTTCTTGACCAACCCTGCAGCCAAATTCCAGCTACAGAAACCAGTGCCCACAATTCCAAGCACCCACAATACAGTAAAAGAAAGTAAAGAAACAAGTAGAAGAAACTAAAAACGCTCAAACCAGTTTTATGCAGTTTTGCAGTATGTGTTTCTTCTCCAAAAGAATGCAATTTTGCCTCAAGAAAGAACTTCAATGAACTTCACAAAAACTAGCGTAATTCTCTCTTGAAAGTAGCACTTATGATTGCTTGTTTTATTGCTTAAAGATGTGCTTCAAAAAGGTTACACAACTATGTTTATATAGAAGATTTTCAAAACTGCTGGGTTAATTAATTTGTTAAAATAATCTTTTAATCTGTTAAAAGTCTTGTTTTAATCTGTTAAAACTTCTTTTAATCTATTAAAACGTTCTTGATTATTTTCTAGATTTGTTTTAACTGATACGACAACGTTTATATCAATTAAAACTCTTTGTAAAAAATCTTCTAATTTGTTTTAATCGATTGTTTCATCTTTCAATCGATTAAAATACTGCAAAATATTCTTATAAACTTTTCAAGTGATTTTAACTGATAAAAATCTATTTTAATCGATTAAAACGCTTAGCATAAATTTTCTTAAGTTGTTTTAATCGATTGAAACGCAGTTTAATCGATTGAAAATATTCTTATCGATCACAAACACACTTTGATCGATCATATGTTGGTTCTGATCGGTCATTTTCTACTTCAAGTGGTTTTAATCGATTGAAACGAAGTTGTATCGATTAAAATACTGCCAGAACACTTCCCTGATCATTTTAAGTGATTTTAATCGGTTATTTTGAAACTATATCAGTTAAAATACTGACAGAAGGTTTTCAAAACTTCCTTTAATGAAAACAATCGATTATTTCGAAAACATATCAGTTAAAAAAACCTGTTACAAAAGTGTTAAGAACATTTTAGTTGATAAAGCTTGTAAGCTATTAGTTAAAATAGTTGATTAAAAACCTTTTAACAAAATACTTTGTTTTTAACCGTTAAAACATTTTTAGAGGCATTTTGCAAAATCTTTTAAATGAAGAAACCCCATGCAGCAGAAAGATAAAAATGATTATACCTAAGCAAAAGATGCAGACTCACTAATCCCTCTACTCTTTTATCTAAGTGAATTTTGACTGCCACAAAGTAGCCTTTGACTTCATTTTTGTCTTCATCAAATCAATAAGATTTTTGTCAAAGTAATTCAATAAGATCTTCATCACTTTCAGTCTCCCCCTATTTGATGAAGACAAACACCTCTTTGACACTTCTTTAAATAACTCTACAGAAGAAGTCACTTGAAAATATAGATTAGTGAATAATCAAAAATTTAATCATTTACCCATTTCTCCCCCTATATTGTTGCTCCCCCTAAATAAAGAATTATTTCTCCCCCTAAATTGATCAAAAGTAAAGCAATTATTTCTCCCCCTTTTGACTTCATCAAAAATAGGGAACAGAGGAATACAAAAAATTATGTATGGTATGTATCAAAAGCTTTAGATTTTGAAAAAAATTTGGACAAAATACCTTACTCATGTAAAGACCAATCAAAGTTGATTCAAACTTATCTTCATTAACACGTTTGTAATGAATACAATTAACACGTGTAAAGATAAGGGAACCATGCTTTAGTAGCATGTTACAAGAACAACCATTAACTAAAGCCTTTAATTTTTCTTTCCAGAGTAAAAATCGATTAAAAACAGGACAAAATCGATTAAAAAGTTATTGTTAATGGTTTTAATCGATTGAAATAAAGTTTTAATCGATTAAAATAGTGATGAAATTCGAAAGTTTAAAACATAAGTTGATATAATCGATTGAATCGATATTTAATCGATTAAAACAGTAAAAAAAATGATGTATAAGTGCTTTTAATCGATTTAAAGCTTGTTTGTATCGATTAAAACAACCAATTTTGAAAACTAAGTAATGTTTGATGCATCTATCATGCCTAATTCAGTGCAAATTTTGTAAAACCGATCATTTAGGAATATGTTTTACAATAATTTCAACTATATTGATTAAGTTTTTAACCAATAGATCCATCAATATCAGAACAGTATCTTATTTAGTTGATTTTAACTAAAATTATCAAGGATCTATGTTAAATTATATCTAGGCTTTCTTGTTTCAATTCAAAACCTATATCATATTTAGGAAAGTTTAAAAAGATTGTGCCTGGTTTACAACCAGTTAATATTACAGACCAGAAATAGAAATTGGCAGAAAAAGAAATAAAAAAAGATAAGAATGGACCCTTTTTGTCCAAAAAATTCAATCATCCCAGTTCCCTTGGTTGACCTGCATATCTTCTAGTTTGGTGTAGATATCAGCAATCTGGTTTCCAAGGGTTGTGAACTGATTATTTGTCTGCTGGAAATGTTGATATGTCATCTGCATATGCTTTCTCTGGTTTTCCTGCATTGTGGCCATTTGAGAAAGCATGGTCCTTTCAAACTGAGACAAAGGAGTTCCACGGTCAGGCGGCTCCATGTAAGGAATGATTTCCATATTCTCATATGAAGCTTGACTACTGGTGGATTCAAGAACCTCTGCAGCAGCTGGAAAGGAAGGAATTTGACCTTGCTCATCTTCTTCATCATTGTCTTCCTCACCCTCAGACATTCTAGCATCAACCTTAGAAATCCATTCATCATCAATTTTAATAAACCCCATTTTTCGTAGAGTTGAGTCATCAATCTCATTAGATGCTTTCGGAGTTTCCTTCTAAATCTACTGCAAAATGTCTAAAAAATTTATTGATCAACAAAGCATAAGGCAATTTATAATCAGCAAGCCTCTTGGCTTTTACCATGTGGTCTTTAATAACATAGACCCAGTTAACACAAATCCTATTTTCAATGCAATACATGAGAGATAAATCACCCTCATTGAGTATAGCATGATTACTCCCCCTTGGAGTAAGCATCCATGCAATAATGAAGGCAAGAATTCTTGATTCAAGCCTCATCTTCCCAGCATTGAAAATGAGACAGGTACGAAAAAATTGAATTTTGTTAAACTCTGGCAATTCAACAATATTACCTCTAGAGACTTTTACACCAACATCCTTGAGGCCAACAACTTCATCCCAAATATCAGGAGTAATGGCCATATTAACTCCTTTTACCTGAGACCTTAAAGTGGAACCACTGACAGTGAGATTTGCATAAAAAACTCTTACCAAATCTGGTTGAATGTTGCCAGTATATTCCAGAAAATTCTTCAGTTTTTTATTCTTCAGTTTCCTTCTTAACGAAGTGAATCCTTCTTCATCTAGCCAAGCAAACCTTATGAATTTGGGAATTACAAGTTGCTTTTGACTAAAATTAGTGATGAAATTATTCATCTTATCTATATCACCACTGAACCAATTTTCAAGATGTCCTCCTTGATTTCCAGCAAAGGAAGACTCTCCCTTTTGTTTCTTCCTTGATCTTGATCTTTTGAACATGATTACAGCGGAGATTCGAGAGGAGATTTTGAAAATATGAAAACAGAAGAAAGATGATAAGTTGAGAAATGTGAGTTCAAGAAAGAAGAGAGAAGAAATTTGAACCAGAAACTAATGAATGAGAATAATGGACTTCAAGTGAGCAGAATGAAGAGTCACGGATGTCAAATTTTGTGAATTGTAGTCCAATTTGACAGAACCTGCAAAAAACAGCTTTAATTTCACATGTCCCCTTGACTGAAGGCAGAGGCGCAGATTTCTGGACAGTGGGTACATCAGATATTTTGTTCTTTGATAAATTTTTGACTTGGTCAATAGATGAAATAAATGTATTATGCAGATTTTGATTGACACAAAAACTTGGATTTTTTTACTCTGATTTGCTGACTAATTTTCAATTGGATGTTGTAAAAATGATTTTTAGGAACAGAATAATCGATTAATCAACAAATTAACCTATTAATTTGATCTTTTAATACTAGGTTTGAAAATGCTACAGTGAAATAATCGATTAGTCCATAAAAGAATCGATTAATCTTGTACTGGATGAAATTAATAAAATGATAACAGAATTTTAATCGATTAAAACAAAAAAGAATCGATTAAATTTGACCTTTAAGTGGTTTTAGCTGATATAAATCCATTTTAATCGATTAAAACAACTAAACTAAAAATCTTGAGAACATTTTAATCGATTAATTCGTATTTCAATCGATTAAAACTGTACGGATAACTTTTCTGGTATTCTCTGTAAGTGATTTTAACCGATTAAAACTGTTTTATATCAATTAAAACATTCAGTTTATGAAACCAGAACCAAATTTGTTGTTTTGAACACCAAGGGACTTCCAGATTTTGTTCCTGCAAAACAGATTTAGCATATTTCTGGTACCCTTTTTATAATCACTGGGTCCAATCAGGTTATTTGAAATGAATTTTTGGGAATCCACTTCATTCTACCTCTAGGAATAGCATATTTCCTAATTATACAATATTTCACAGAATGACCTTTTTTCATGCAGTAAAAACATTTAATAAATGGAGATGACATAGATTTACTATATGCAAAATAATTTTTAAATGCTCTAGTTTTCTTTCCAATAGAAGGTGTAAAACCTATACCACCATGATCAATAACCAATTTTTGAGAGTCAAGTATCATATCAAGACTAGTTTTTCCTTGTGCAAGTTTAGATGCAGTTTTTATTAAATATGTTAATTTCTCTTGTAACTCAGGACAGTTTTTACAATCTTTAACATTACACATGCAATCAGAGTTATTACCTATTTCTAAATTTTCAATCTTGGTTTCTTCATCAACTATTTTGTTTTCAAGAATAGTGATCTTGTTTTCTAATAAACTATTTATGCTTTTTAATCTTTTGTTTTCAGTTTCTAATCTTTTATCTACTGTATGCATTTCATAAAAAGCATCTTGTAATGAACTATAATTCATAGTAGTTGTTGAGTCAAAACTTACACTGGTTATTGGCGAATCCGAGTTGACCATCAAGCATATCTCTGTTGTTTCTTCATAGGTCATTTCAAGGGTCTTCCACATTTGTGCAGCAGTTTGACAATGTGCTATCCTGAAAAAATCATCTTTGTTAAGTGCAGATATGATGATATTTTTGGTAATACAATCATCTTGATTTAATTTCTTTTCACAATAATTTAAGCTAGACCAATCTTTGTTAGAAACATAAGTTCCTTGTTCAATGATATTCCAAACATTTATACCAACAGATTCAATAAAGATCTTCATCCTAATTGTCGCCGCCACCAAAAAACGAGGGGCGGTCGAAGCGACGCGATGGTTTCGACCCTTGTGATTTTCGCGTTTTTTTATGGGTGGTTACAACGCCTTTAGGTTGTCCGATAACGAGGATAACCTAGGGGCGAGGTTTTCGAAAGGTCATCCTTGGGTTGTCCGATAATCGGGCTAACCCAAGGACTAATTTTTGAAGGGTTCTGTGGAGTCGCCACCGATGTTTTTACTGGAAACATCGGAAAAGGAGTTTAAAAGGCGTTGGTTTTCGAAAAACCAACTTTGGTCGTTAGAACCAGAGTTGGGTAAGGGAGTTAGTTACGCGTAAAGGAAGTGTTAGTTCCTTTACGACGCCCCTTTCGGGTTTCCTATGACGGGCCAGCTATTTTGTTAATAAATAAACCGGAAAAACACGCTTTTGCCCTTTTATTTTGCGGAATTTAAATTTATGACTACATGACCCTAATGTCTATTGCAGAATTTAAAATTAAAGCGGTAAAAGTAGAGAGGGAGAATTTAAACCTTCGAAGCAAGCTTTCTTTTTTATTTCTTAAAAAAAAGAGGGTGCTTTGTGGCAGCCCTTCACTCTACACAGCGCTGGAAACTTTTCTAGACGCCGAAAAATGCTCACAAAGGCACTCAGATCTCCGGAAATGCGTCGGAGGGATTCTAGAGAGAAGATCTAGAGAAAAGGGAGAGCAAAGTTGTGTGAGGTGTGTGGAAATGAGGCGAGGGAGCCCCTATTTATAGGTTTTCACGCCTGACAGGTCGAGACCGCCGTTCTCGTCTGATAGGGTCGAGACCGCCGTCTCGCCAAACGAGACCGCCTTCTCGTCCTTCGCAGGTGGCGAGACCGCCGTCTGGGAAAGCGAGACCGCCGTCTCACCATTAGCAGGTGGTGAGACCGCCGTCTCGTTTGGCGAGACGGCGGTCTCGCCATTTGCATGAGGCGAGACGACGGTCTCGATTTCGAGACAGCAATCTCGTCCCCAAAACGGCGAGAAACCTTATTTTTTGTACAGAAAAATCCCTCCTATCCTAGTATGGGGCCTAATAGTCTCTCCTAGTGGCTTTTTAGGCTTCATCCATCTTTGAATAGGAGGTCTTCTACTCTTTATTTGGAGGTCGGGCAAGATTTGGGGTCTACAGCTGCCCCCCCTTTACCCGACCAGTCGACTGCCGGCCTTTTGTGCCCAGGTGATCGACTGGAGGGTAAAGGAGTTGATCCTCTTGTCTGGTTTCCCGTCAGATGCTCCGTCTTTGCGGCGGACGATCCTCTGGGGAAATATTGTGTGCTTCCGGGATGCTCCTTCTGACGGTAGCCGACCCCTTCGACTGATGAGTATGAACCCCCATCTGGTTTGATGAGTATGAACCCTCGCCCGGTAAGCCCCCTTTTGTAAGGCCCGATGAGTATACACCCCCATCTGGTGTTTGACGAGTATGAACCCCTGTCTGGTAAGCCCCCTTTTGTAAGGCCTGATGAGTACACACCCCCATCTGGTGTTAAGCCTCCGGATGCTCCATCTTGCGGTAGCTGATCCTTTGGCCGTGGTGGCGGCTTACTGCTCTAGCTCATGCGCCGATGTGAAACCTTGGGATGCTCCTTTGACGCGGTAGCTGACCCCTTGGTTGACGAGTACGAACCCTCATCTGGTTTGGTGCCTCTAGATGCCCCTTCTGACGGTGGCTGACCCTTTGGCGATGGCGGCGGCTTACTGCTCTAGCTCATGCGCCGATGTGAAACCTCGGGATGCTCCTTTGACGCGGTAGCTGACCCCTTGGTTGACGAGTACGAACCCTCGTCTGGTTTGGTGCCTCTGGATGCCCCTTCTGACGGTGGCTGACCCTTTGGCGATGGTGGCAGCTTACTGCTCTAGCTCATGCGCCGACTCCCTGGGGAGTGATTTCTGTGTTGGTGAATGTTCTTGGACCTCTTTGAATGGTCATCCGGGTTGTGCCGGGGATTTTGTGTTTCATCCAGCTTTGTTGGCTGCTGGGGGTTCTTTGTTTTTGACTCTTGCTGGCTGGTCATCTGACTCTTGCCGATTGGTCGGGTTATCTTTGTTTTTGTTCGACTTTTACTTGGTAGTCGAAGAAACTTTTGGTTAAGGCAAAAAGGTCAGTGAGGTTTTACCGGGGTACCTTTTTTTGTTGCTTTTTATGAATGCAAGCATAAAGTTGATCTCCCTATATGAATGCTTTTTATTTGTCTACAGTATTTTTGTTTGTTTTACTTTTGACAAAGTCATTTTTGTGCAACTACTTGTGTGTGGATGCTTCTTATGCAATTTGTTTTATTTATGGGCATCCAAGAAGTGACTGGTACTTTCTTCTTTTTTGTTCTATTCCTTTGCACTTTTTGTTTTAACCCTATTTTTTGCCTAGGCCGCCCTTTGCGGGTTTTCGATCTAGCAGGTTGTTTTGTACTTTTTTTTTTTTGCCCTGGTTGGTGTCATTTGTCTTGTTTTTATGCTTTCTTGAATTGCTTGTTTTATGCATGCTCATATTTCGTTAATACAGAGGCATTCACACAAGTAGGTAAAGAGAAGAAAAGACAATTTTTATTGATATGAACAAATGGTTTATTTTTACATGGGGATTTACAAAAGAATTTGTAAGCAAGGCTGGCCAAGGTTGGCTAAACTGTATGAGGGTGCCACAATCATGTCTGTGATCTCTGTTTCCCCGCTTTTCCTGGTCCCTTCAATTGAGATGCTCGAATCCGGAGTGAAGACTATGCGAAGTCTGCTCGCTTTTGTGAAGGTATTATCTTAGTCGCATTTGCGGTTTTCAGCTAAGGTAATCATTGCTCTGTTTTTCTCTTCTTTTTTTTTGTTTTTTTTTTTTGAAACCTCTGGTTTTTGCCTAGGACGTGTCCTAGCGAGGAATAGACCCTATCTTTTGCCAAGGACGCTCTTTGCGAGTTTTCATCCTGACGGGTCATGAGCAATGTCTTTAGGCCTAATATTTTTTCACCGCATCTGAGTTGACAGGATATCGGAGTTCTTCTCCATCCATATTGGTGAGGATGAGGGATCCTCCTGAGAAGGCTCGCTTGACCACAAAGGGTCCTTCGTAGTTTGCTGTCCATTTCCCGATTTTGTCTTTCTGGGCTGGAAGCAGTTTCTTTATCACCAGATCCCCTTCTTGGAAAGTGCGAGGATTAACCTTCTTGTCATAGGCTTTCTTGATCTTCCTTTTATAAGCTTGCCCCCGACATATGGCGTCTAGTCGTTTTTCTTCGATTAGGTTTAGCTGATCGTACCGACTTTGGACCCATTCGGCTTCTGTTAATTTTGCTTCCATGACAACTCGTAGGGAGGGTATTTCGACCTCTACTAGTAGTATGGCCTCCATTCCGTATACGAGGGAAAATAGGGTAGCCCCTGTGGAGGTTCGTACCGACGTTCGGTAGCCATGTAAGGCGAAGGGAAGCATTTCATGCCAATCTTTGTAAGTTATAACCATTTTCTGGATGATTTTCTTGATATTCTTATTGGCTGCCTCTACTGCACCATTCATCTTTGGTCGATACGGAGAAGAATTGTGATGTTGTATTCTGAAGTTTTGGCATAATTCCTCCATCATTTTATTAGTGAGATTGGTCCCATTATCAGTAATGAGCTTATGAGGGATGTTGTACCGACATATAATATTTTTCTTGATGAAGATGGTCACCACTTTCCGAGTCACATGTGCATATGAAGTGCCCTCAACCCACTTGGTGAAATAGTCGATTGCTACCAAGATGAAGCGATGGTCGTTAGACGCTTTGGGTTCAATGGGTCCGATGACATCCATGCCCCACATAGAAAATGGCCATGGTGTAGCCAGGTTACTGAGAGGTGCGGGCGGCACATGAATATTATCGGCGTAGATTTGGCACTTGTGACACTTCTTCGCATATTGGTGATAATCAGCTTCCATTGTGGACCAAAAATACCCTGCCCTAAGGATTTTCTTTGCCATGACATGCCTGGGTGCGTGGGTCCCAAAAGCTCCTCTGTGGATTTCTTTTATCAAGGTTTGGGCTTCTTCTTGGTCCACACACCTTAAGAGAGTGGAATCGGGGCTCTTTTTGTAGAGGGTTCCTTCAATCAACGTGAACCCTGTGGCCCTCTTACGAATGGTTCGCTTATCATTGTCGGTGATTCCCTCGGGATATTCGCCCCTCATGAGATATTGTTTGATATCATGATATCAGGGGTTTTGGTCGCGCTCCTTGTTCACTGCCATGCAAAAAGCTTGTTTGTCATGCAGCTTAACTTGAATAATTGGCATCTCATGTTCTTGATCTAAGGCAAACATGGATGATAGGGTGGCAAGGGCGTCGGCAATTTGATTGTCCTGCCTAGGGATATACTGGAAGGTGACGTTTTCCATTCTTGAGACCAGCTCGCGGATGTACTCTAGGTATGGGATTAACTTGGAGTTTCGGGTTTCCCATTCACCTTTAAGTTGGTAGATGACAAGGGATGAATCACCGAATATTTTGAGCTTAGTAACCCCATGGTCTAAAGCCGCTTGAATTCCTAGCGCACATGCTTCGTACTCATCCATGTTGTTGGTACAATCGAAGTTAAGCCTGGCCGTTACAGGGATGTGTTTCTTTTCAGGGGATATCAAAATGGCTCCTATCCCGTGCCCAAGCATGTTTGAAGCCCCATCGAAAAACATAGTCCATGCTTCTTCTTTGGTCTCTTCGTGTTCAATGTGCATGATATGCTCATCAGGAAAGTCGTCTTGTAGGGACTGATATTCGTTTGTTGATCCATGGGCTAGATAATCCGCTAGGGGACTTCCTTTAATAGCTTTCTGGGTGACATGAATGATATCAAATTCTGAGAGGAGGACTTGCCACCTGGCTATTCTTTCGGTCAGGATGGGTTTGTCGAAGAGATACTTGATTGGGTCCATTCTGGAGACCAACCATGTCATATGTCGAGCCATGTACTGTCTGAGACGTTGAGTGACCCACACCAATGCGCAACAGGTTTTTTCAAATGGTGTATAACGGGTTTCATAATCTGAGAATTTTTTACTAAGATAATAAATGGCTCGTTCCTTTTTCCCAGTTTCATCATGTTGGCCGAGCACACACCCCATGGACTCTTCAAGTATTGACAAATATAGGATGAGGGGTCTCCCTTCAACGGGTGGTACCAATACAGGCGGATTGGTTAAACAAGTTTTGATCTTATCGAATGCTTGTTGGCATTCTTCATTCCACACCGTTGGTTGATTTTTGCGCAATAATTTAAAGATAGGTATACATTTATCTGTTAACTGTGCGATGAAACGGGCAACGTAATTAATTCGGCCTAGAAAACCTCTGACCTCCTTTTCTGTGCTTGGTGGAGGCATTTCCAAAATTGCCTTGGTCTTGTCAGGGTCCACTTCAATTCCCCTTTCGCTGACAATGAAACCTAGGAGTCTTCCTGATCGTACTCCGAAAGTACATTTTACCGGGTTCAGTTTGAGTTGATACTTTCGGAGTCGGTCAAAGAGTTTTTTGAGATATTGAATGTGGTTCATTTCATTTCTGGATTTGGCGATCATATCATCCACATATACTTCTATTTCCTTGTGGATCATGTCATGGAATAGCGTGACCATAGCCCTTTGATAAGTTGCCCCTGCATTTTTTAGTCCAAACGGCATTACTCGGTAGCAAAAGGTGCCCCATGGTGTAATGAAGGAGGTTTTTTCTCTGTCCTCAACGGCCAATTTGATTTGGTTGTATCCCGCGTACCCATCCATGAAGGAGTAAAGTGTGTTGGTGGCGGTATGGTCTACCAGCGTGTCTATATGCGGTAGGGGAAAGTCATCTTTTGGACTTGCTCGATTGAGGTCCCTATAATCCACACACACCCTGACCTTCCCGGTCTTTTTGATGACGGGTACTACGTTGGCCAACCATTCTGGGTATTTAGAAACTACTAGGAAATTGGCGTCCAGTTGTCTTTGTACCTCCTCTTTGATCATTAGGGATCAATCTGGTTTGATCCTCCTGAGTTTTTGTTTCACAGGTCAGAACCCTTCTTTTAATGGCAGTCTATGTTCCACTATACTCGTGTCGAGCCCAGGCATGTCATGATAAGACCAAGCAAACACGTCCATATATTCCTTCAGAAGCTGTATCAGTTCTTCCCTTATGCTACCTTTTATTCGGGTGCCTATGTTCACCTTTTTCTCATCATCCCCTTCTCCTAAATTAACGGTTTCTATTTCTTCCTAATGCGGTTGTATGATACGTGCTTCTTTTTCCAGCATTCTTTGCATGTCCAGAGAAATGGTCTCCTGCTCACTGTCGGACTCAACCCATTCGCTTTCCGTTTCCAGGGTCCACAGAGATTCATCATTCACAGACATGATGTGTTTTAGGTTCTATTTTAGTCATAGATTTTATTATTCGATTATCTTTGAAAGAATAATAAATAAAAGAGAGAAAAGAATGAATATGACAAAATGTCTCGTGTATTAAAGAGAATGAAAATGTATGTACAAGCCCTTTTAATCAAAATTCCTGCGGCCATGGGCGGGGACCGCAGGAGATATAGAGAAGCTTAACAAAAGAACACCCTAAGGGCTGATCCTCCTAGTCCTCCCTCTCCGCTACTCTGGCTTCGACAGAGGTTTGACATCCGTGTTGGAAGCAGAGGCATCAAAGGTTATCCAACCGGCATCGATTAATTCCTGGACCTTATATTTCAAGGTCAAGCAGTTGTCAGTTGAATGCCCTGGTGCATCCGAGTGATAGCTACATTTTTCATTGGGCTTGTACCACTCGGGATAGGGAGGCTCCAGCTGCTTCTTGGGAGGAACACGTGCCAGGAGGTTGGCTTCCAACAGCTGGGGCAGCAGCTTTGCATATGAGGTGGGGATAGGAGTGAACTTCTTCTCCTTTCTTCGTGGCTGCCGCCCTGTCTGAGGGGTGGAGGAAGGGTTTGCAAAATTAATGGCGTGCACGGCCTCCTCCTTCTTTTTGAAGGGCTTCTTGAATGAGGTGCCGGAAGAAGAAGGTCGTGCTATTTTTCCACTCCTCAGCCCTTGCTCCACTCTTTCTCCTACAGTGACTATGTCTGAAAAGAGATTGGAGGTACTGGCTATAGCCTTATCGTAGTACGCTCCGGTCAGTGAGTCTATGAACATAGCCACTGTTTCTTTATCTGTTAATGGAGGCTCTATTTGGGCAGCCATTTCCCTCCACCTTTGGGCGTACGCTTTGAAAGACTCGTCGTACCTTTTGCTCAGGGTCCTGAGATCTGACCTGTCAGGGGTTAGATCGATGTTGTATCGGTAACGACGGAGGAAAGCGTCAGCCAGCTATTTCCAGTTATGGACTTGCCCTCTTTCTAACTGCATGTACCAGTTGAGAGATGTATCCGCCAGACTCTCCTGGAAGCAGTGGATCAAGAGTTTTTCGTTTTCAGCATGGGCGGCCATCTTACGACAATATATCGTAAGATGGTTCTTTGGGCAGGTCATCCCGGCGTACTTGGGGAAATCTGGGATTTTGAACTTGGGAGGGAAGTGGATGTTCTTTACTAGGCACATGTCTGCCACCTCCTTAATGTCGAAGTTGTGCCCTTCTACTGCCTTAAGCCTCTCCTCCAGGGCGGAGAGTTGTTGTTTGGATACCTCTGGGGTAAGGATGCGTGCAGTCTTAGCATCCTTCCCGTCATAGAAGTATTCTTCTTCCTCCTCCTCATGGTGAGGGATGTGTTCAGCTTGGTCTTCGCCCTTACTCTGACCTTGGCGTACGACCTCCATCAGTTGGGCCATTTGTTCGCAGAGGGTATTAACCTCCGTAGTGAGCTTTCGGTTTTGCTCTTCCAAATTTTCCATTGCTCTTGCCTTTTGTGCTCGAGTGCGGACGTGGAGAGGACCAGCCACTTTCTAGAATGCCCGAAAAAGGTTTATTAATGCATGTTGAGTGCTTAAAAAAAATGGGTGTGCTTATGCATGAGAGATTCTATTTAAATGATGTTGAATGCGCTCTTATTTTTTATTTTCTCTCTTGGTTTTTATTTACTCATGGTATGATGTAATATGCATGTTTTGACTTTGTCAGAAGTTGATTTATTTATTTTATGGTATTTTTGTAGTTTGATTTTGGTCATTATTATATATTTTTATTTTATAGCCTTTATCTCTTCTGTCGGAACTGCGTGGCTACTTAGCTTACAAAGAACCTGAAACCAGGCTAGCTAAAAGGCAGACTGTCCGAGATAAAATATGGCTTTATGCGAAAGAAATATTTAGCGTCCTTATTTCTTCTGTCGGAACTGCGTGGCTACTTAGCTTACAAAGAACCTGAAATCAGGCTAGCTAAAAGGCAGACTGTCCGAGATAAGGGGGTTTATTTGCGAAAATATTTTTGTGATTTTTGTTTTGTTGTTTGTTTATGCTATGCAACAGACAAATGCAACAAACATATGTGCACACAATTCGGTCATCCGCGAACAGGCGAGGATTCGTTTTTATCACGAGGTAGGGTTTTCCTGCAGAAAAGTGCATTGGCAAGGGTTTGTTCTAACTGTTCTCACCAGGCTAAGGCCCCCAAGGTGCCCCCATTATAGGGTCCCCACTCTCCAGCCGTCCGACCATGCTTAGCACTAAGGCCATAGTCAGTCTTGTTGCCAAAAGAGGAAGGTTATCACCTTAAGTGGTGGTTTCCGATCACACTGGTGGGCTCAAGATAGCTACTCGAGTTTTTCCTAGCTCTCTAGCTCCCATAAAGACTGGTTTCTCCCATGCTTTTCTCACGGCTAGTGAGTTGGCGATTGTGCATGGGTCTCCGAAGAAACACCGTCCTCCGAGTTCCCCTCGAGAAATTGTAGTTTGAGTCCTCATGAGCTGCCTCATAGCTACTCTAGGTGAGTAGGCTATGCAACCCCTGAGTCCTATCAAGGGTACGTTCGGATAGTCTCCACATCTGATGAGGACTGGACCAGGTCGAAACCAAGGGCAGACCCAGGATAAATTGTTGGCGTCCCATTGTTCCAACTCGTCCTTCCACTCTGAAGTTAAGCGTCGTTGGAGAGGGATTTTGGAGAAGCTCCTCAAAGGGTCGAGGAACATCCCTATGTGACTAGAGGCGTAAAAATGTGTAATGCCCCACACAAAGAGTAGTGAAGAGCAGCAACGAAGTGTTTTCCTTGCTTCTGGCGGCACAATTCCACCGAGAGCAAGGTGTCGGCAAGAATTGCAGGCAAGGGACTCTTCGAGTTCACGTCCCAGGCGAAGAAGGCGTCCATGACGGCTTGATCCACTGTGTCGAGGTGGAAGGGAAACAAGATCGTTCTAAAAATGATTAAGGTCAGGGTTTTGTTAAAAGCGATCCATTATGTCCTTTCAGCCAAATCAGACAGATGGTCTTCTAACATTGAGACTTTCCAACCCCGGATGTTCCCTTTTTCTATTAGGGTAGTCTACCGGAAAGGTAGTTGGATGATGGCAGCGACTTGTGCTGCAAGAGTATATGCCTCGTGGCGGATATGGACCCCGGCTGATTTGGGCCATTTTAGCATAATTTCGTACTCCTCCAAGGTGGGCACCATATCAAACTGCGGAAATTCGAAGCAGCGCAGACCGGAGTTCCAGAAGTGAACTAATACCCTGATGAAAACTTGATCGACACAGATCTTTAGCAGGTCGAGAATCCTTCCATAGGATTTTTCAAAGTTGTAGCGGACCTCTGGTGGCATTATCATGTAAATCCGTTTCAATTTCTCAGTATGTGTCGCCGCCGTCAAAACGAGGGCGGTCAGAGCAACGTGATGGTTTCGACTCTCTTTGATTTTCGCGTTTTTATTGGTGGTTACAACACCTTTAGGTTGTCCGATAACCGGGCTGAACCTAGGGGCGAGGTTTTCAAAAGGGCACTCTTGGATTGTCCGATAACTGGCCTAATCCGAGAGCTAGTTTTTGAAGGGTTCTTTGGAGTCGCTACCGACGTTTTTACCAGAAACATCGAAAAAGGATTTAAAAGGCATTGGTTTTCGAAAAACCAACTTTGGTCGTTAGAACCAGAGTTGGGTAAGGGAGTTAGTTACGCATAAAGGAAGGGTTAGTTCCTTTACGACGCCCCTTTCGGGTTCCCTATGATAGGCCAACTATTCTGTTAATAAATAAATCGGAAAAATACGCTTTTGCCCTTTTATTTTGCGGAATTTAAAGATTACGACTACATGACCCTAATGTCTATTGCGTAATTTAAACAATGCGGTAAAAGATAGAGAGAGAAAGTAGGAACCTCCGAAGCTAGCTTTCTATTAATTCTTTTAAAATAGGGTGTTTTGCGGCAGCCCTTCACTCTACACGGCGTCGAAAACCTCCCAAAACGCTCTAAAAACACTCTAAAGACACTCGGAAGCTCCGGAAATGCGTCAGAGGGATTCTAGAGAGAGAAACTGTTGATGTGACTAGAGAGAGAGTGAGAAAGTTGTGTGAAATGAGGGGAAGGGAGGCCATATTTATAGGGATTCGTGCCTGTTAGGTCGAGACGGCCGTCTCGTCTGACAAGGTCGAGACGGCCGTCTCGACATTCCAGACGGCCGTCTCGACATTCCAGACGGCCGTCTCGCCCTGCAGGAATGGCGAGATGGCGGTCTCGCCACTTGTGCAAGGCGAGACGGCGGTCTTGAATCCGAGACGGCGGTCTCGACCCCAAAAGGCGAAAATCCTTATTTTTGTGCCAAAAATTCCTCCTATCCTAGTATGGGGCCTAATTGTCTCTCCTAGTGGCTTCTTAGGCTTCGTCCATCTTCGAAAAGGAGGTCTTCTAATCTTTATTGTGAGACCGGGCAAGATTTGGGATCTACAGCTGCCCCCCCCTTTACCTGACTAGTCGGCTGTTGGCTTGTTGTGCCAGACAGATCGACAGGAAGGTAAAGGAGTTGACCCTCTTGCCCGGTTACCCTTTGGATGTTTTGTCTTGCGGCGGTGGATCTTCTGGGGAAAACTTGTGTTCGTGCACTTCCGGGATACTCCTTCTGACGGTAGCCGATCCCTTCGGTGAACACATGGTAGAACCTCAGGATACTCCTTCTGACGATAGCCGATCCTTCGGTTGATGGGTATGAACCCCCCATCAGGCTGGTAGTTGCAGTCCGCTGTGTGTCGAACTGGATGGGTATGAACCCCCCATCAAGCTGGTGGTTGCGACTTACTGATCCGGCTCGAGCGCAGATCAGGCGCACTGCGTGCGCAGGTTGATAGGTATGAACCCCCTATCAGGCTGGTACAGTCCACTGCGTAGGACTGGTGGTAGTGGCGGCTTACTGTTCAGGTGGCCCATGCGCCTGTCAGGCACTCCTTGTGTGCTGGTTGATAAGTATGAATCCCCTATCAAGCTGGTACAGTCCACTGCGTAGGACTGGTGGTGGTGGCGGCTTACTACTCAATCGCTCGTGCGCCGAAGCTGAGTGTTGGGATGTATTCTCTTGTCTTTTATTTGTCGTCCGGATTGTGCCGAGGATTTTGTTGGTGTTCATCCGACTTTGCTGGTTGTCGGGAATTTTTGATGAGTGCCTCTTAGGTAGGCAGGAATCCTCTGGGGATTTGTTGATCTCGGTGAGGCCTCTTAAGTAGGCAGATATCCATTAAAAAATTTGTTGATTTTGATGGTGCCTCTGAGCAGGCAGATACTCCATTGAGTTTCTGGTAATGCCTATGAGTAGGCAGATGCTTCATCGGAAGTGAAGATTTTTGGCTGCATTTGTTTTGCCTCTGACTAGGCTGATATTCCCTTATGGGGATGCTAGCTCTTGCTTGTCAGGTCTTGCATATGCATAGGCAAATGACATTCTAAGGATGAATATGAAGTTTTGCCTTTGCAGTAGGTTCACTAGGGATGATCTTTCTTTTTTATTGATCCACTGGGGAATTGGTTGCCTTCCCGGGGATCTAATTTTGATTTCCCCTTTGAGGGAATGGAGTTTTGACTCCTTGTTGGATGTTGTTGGTATGAGATGGCTTTGCCGATACTCTTGTTTCATTGGGATTTCCGATTCCTTCTTTTTCGTTGATTTTCCCTTTTCTGCGGTGACCCACTTAGGGATTTTATTGATTGCCTAAAAGTTAGGATTGATTTTGCCTTTTTTTCGCGATTTATCTCTTTTTTATCGCGATTTTGAAATCTAGTTTTTTTTATGGGGATAATGCGTAATCCTTTTTACTTTTTAGTCTCTTTTTATTATGCTAGCTTTTTCCTTTCTTTTTGGGGGGGTCCACTAGGGATGACGTTTTATTTCTTTAGTGATCCACCAGGGAATTAGTTGACTTCCTGGGGATCTGATTTTTCTTTTCTAGGAATGGAGTCTTGGCTCCTTGATTGATGTTGATGCGAGCTATACTTGTGAAGCTCTTATTCCACCGAAGGATGGGAATTTCTGATTCTTTTTTGTAGACTTTTTAGGAGATCCACTTGAGGATTTTTATTCGGCATTCTCTGTTTTTGCCTTTTCTTTTGGACATCCTTTGGGGATGCAAGAGTTTTCTTCCTTTTTCCTTTTTTTGTTGAGCCCTTGTTGGTATGGAGATTGGAATCTTTTGATTGTTGATGATGATGGGCTCTTGAAGCCTTTATTCTCCATTGGGGAGTGTGGAGGAGACTTTGGGTGAGTATGCTTGATGACTCATGTAGTGGTAATGCTGAGCCGTGAGGAGTGTTTTTCTTTTGCCTTCGGAGTAGGAAGGGATCCTCTTGGGGATGACTAAGCCTTTTTGTCGGCTTTTCTTTTATGATGTCTGATGATTGTGCCCTCTTTTATTGGGTGATGATTAGAGCTTTGGCTTCTGGAAGCTTCTTATGACAACTCACTCTTCTTTCTTGAGGGAGAGCAATGTTTGGAGACTTATTACTTTCTTGTGACTTCTTTTCTGGGTAGAAGGATGGTAGCTGGAGCTCTTGATTTTCAGAAGCTCTTATTCTGCTGAGTCGCCTGATTGACGACTTGCTCCGTTTTCTTGAGGGCATTATTTGGAGACTCAGTCTCAGTGATCCTGTTTTCAATCAAAAACATGGAGCTAGTCTCCTTATATGCATGAATGCTTTTCGTTTTTTGTTATTTGTCTGAAGTAATTTTTATTTCTTTCATTTTTGACATTGACAAAGTCGTTTTGTGCGACTACTTGTGTGTGGATGCCCTAAATACAATCTATTCTTTTTTATTGATGCATCTGGAAAAGTGACTGGCATTCTCCTGCTGGAATTTTTATGATTATGATGAAGGACCCCTCTCTTTTATTCATTTTTTGGTTTAGCCCTATCTTTTGCCTAGACCACCCTTTTTGGGGTTTTCGGTCTAGCGGGCTGCCTTAATTTTTGCCTAGGATATCTTAGCGGGTTTTTTTCCTTTTTTATGAATGCCCTAACTTTTGACTAGACCACCCTTTACGGGTTTTCAATCTAGCAAGCTGCCCTAACTTTTGTCTAAGAATCTCCTAGCAGGCATTATTCTTTTTATTGTCATTTTTTCTTTCTCTTCTTTTTTTGAGAGATAGGAGCCTATCATATGCATGCAATGTTCACGATATGCATCCTATAATACTATTTTAATTAATTTTTCAAAAGGATTAACCAATGTGTTTTTACTTCTGATGAGCTTCTGATGTTATGTGCTTTGTCGACATGATAGGCTGTACCGATTTTGTCGTCTCGATTTTTCATGACCGAAGAATGATTGTGTTAATTGTAGAGCGACTTGCCATGTCAGTGCGCCCCTCCCTTTCCTCGGGGATGTCAATCCTCCTATTGATTACTATCTCCACATTTCCCTACTACTTACTAGAATGTCGTAGTGGTAAGGGTCAAGAGAAGAGAAAGAAGAGGATATTTAATTCAAAGGCTTATGTTTTAGAATTGTTTTATTTTGACAAAAAATGGTTTTTGTAAGCACGGCTAGCCAAGGTTGGTTAGAGTGTTTAGGCTAGTTTAAACAACATTTTGTTTATGGAGTGACATCTTATTCTATGGCGCTTGCTATGACTGATTGACTTCCCTAGTTTGCCCTTTGGGTTTTCAGCTTAGGATGTTGTGTTTTGTTTTGTCCTAACTTTTGTCTAGGTTTCTTTTTTCTTGCTTTGGAAACCTAGCGGACTTTATTTTGTAACCCTAACTTTTGCCTAGGCTACCCTTTATTTTTGTTCGGGTGTCCTACCGGGTTGACCCTATTTTTTGCGTAGCCCCCTTGGTGGGTTTCCTACCAGGTATTTTTCTTTTTTGGCCTTTGGCTTTAATGGGCTTCTTTTGATTTTTGTTTTCTTTTTGCACAACATTGGCAAAACATGACTTTATTTATGACGAGGTAAAACTTTATTTTGTGTTTCTAGTCAATCAGTGGTGATGGATTTGACTTTTATTTTGGTCAATGGCGCATTTTGATTACTTTGACGCACTTTTGAAAACGTTTGTTTAAACATGGTTATTAATGAGGTTTAGACATTAATAGCAAGAAGAGAAGCAGATAGCAAGAATGACATTCTTTGTAATTAATAGGGAAATGTGTGCCCTACAATGCTCGGGGGTCGGGCTAGCCCCGAGGAGTAATCTCTAATAGTCATTGGATTTACAAACCCTAAGAATCAGAAGGAGAACACCTAATGACTAAAGTCGCTTTTGACGCTTAAACCCCTCTATATGGGAAAATCTGATTCAAGGTGCGGAGGGGAGACTTCCCTTTTCTCTGTGCAACTTGATCCTTTGTAGGATAATGCTTCAAAGGTCTGTCTGTAAAATCTGGTGGCTCCCTTATTCCTTGAGAGGTTCTAGTGAGCCCTTGGTTTGGGTGACATCCATATTTCCTCATCATGTGGGTCACCTTCATATTGTTAGGGAAGTCTTGGCAAAAGGTATTTCAAAGGTCCTCTTCAGCCGCTTTCATTCAAGGTAGGGCAGACGACTTACTGATCCGAATGTCGTCTTTTAGCTCGAACCATGAGCAGCTTGTCGCCTACCGTGAGTTTGTCTCTTTGGCGGAGCATTGAGAGAACTGTCTTAGCGTCGTGAATCCAAAGTCTACTCAGTTTCCTCTTTGGATTATGTTTTTCTTCGGTCTTTTTATTTTTTCTTTATTTGTAGGAGCATCATCTTACAGCTCCTTGGGGGAATAGATTCTTCCATTTCTAATTTTGCCCCCAATGCTAGCTATGTTGGAGATATCCTTGTTAATGAGCGGTGTTTTTACATATCTCCATGGTGCAGCCTTGTATGGGGTGAACAATGTAACGACATCCTTGCCCCTTCTTCCTTATTAACTTGGATACCCAACGGTTGAGGCTTATTATCCTTCTTAGGCGAACCAACCGTTGGAGATAACTTGACAATAAAAGGTTTGCTCTTCATCCTACTCCAATTCATGGAAAGCACATCGATTAATCCTTTCTTTTTATTATCTTATTATTATTAAAGTGAGAATGAATGCAATTTATGAATACAATAGACACTTGAAGAGATGATGAAAACAAACAATTTTATTTATTTCATCCAGACAGTGTACATTCCTCAATGCAATGTTTCGAAGTACATTTTTTTTTTTAAGTGGAGAAGCCTAAATGAACCCATAGGCAGGTTATAATTTCTATTTATTTTCTTTTTGACATCCCGTGCATGGCATGCGAATGCCCTAATCCTCTTTTCATGGTATTGAGGAATGTCCACTTCTTCGATTGTCTATTATTAGATGCATGTTATGAGGATGAAGTTTGGTGAATGCATGTATGCAAGTGTTTATTTTTTCCTAAACATTATCGTGTTTTATTTTCTAACATGATGTATGATAGTATTTGGGATTTTGTGTTTTTTGTATGCAGATGAGGACATGAAGAATACCAACCGCTTTCTAGAATGCACATGAATTAGGATTTTTATTAAAAATGAATGATTTATGAGATGGATATTCCTTAAGACAATAACTTAGGTACCCTCTCCAAAACTTACGCTTTGTGGGGTATCATACCCACCTTGATGTAATGGTTCCTCCCCCATCACATTTTTTACAAGTATAATGGGAGTCACCATCACACCTTAGTACACGTGTCCCTTCCTTGTCGCGAAGGTCACAAATGTGCTCGGGGCCTCTTTCGTCGTTGTCTTAGGGATATCTAGTGCTCCCTAAAATGAATGTATTTATGCATGCATCAGTGCAAAAGGGCGATAGATGTTCAAAGTGGTATAACTTTTGACTAAGATGTCCGATTTGGATGCACAGCATATCAAAACGAAGAGAAAAAGGTGAAGAATCAAGCTACAAATACCCAAAGGAGATTTGACCCAGTAATTTTCCCAAAAAATGCCTCTAAGACCCATTTTTTAGGGATTTATTAAAATGATGTGTATGCATACCTTCCTTATGCATTTATTTTTTCTCTTGGTTTTTCCACTTATGACATGATGCAATATGAATGATACGACTTTGTCAAAATTATTTTTATAAATGTTTTGATTTTGTTATTATTATTTTATTTATTTTGGATTTATTTTTTAGCCTTTTATCTCTTCTGTCAGATCGCGTGGCTACTTAGCTTACAAAGAACCCGAAACCAGGCTAGCTAAAAGGCAGACTGTCCGAGATAAAAAATGGCTTTATGCGAAAGGATTATTTAGCGTCCCCTATCTCTTCTGTCGGACTGCGTGGCTACTTAGCTTACAAAGAACCTGAAACCAGGCTAGCTAAAAGGCAGACTGTCCGAGATAGGGGTGTTTATTGTAAAATTTTGTTTTTTGTGATTTTTCTGTTGTTTTGTTATGCTATGCAACAGACAAAGGCAACAAACAGGTGCACACACAATTCGATCATCCGCGAACAGGCGAGAAGTCGTTTTAATCACGAGGTAGGGTTTTCCTGCAGAAAAGTGCATTGGCGAAGGTAGGATCTAACTGTTCTCACCAGGCTAAGGCCCCCAAGGTGCCCCCATTATAGGGTCTCCACTCTCCAACCTTCCGACCATGCTTAGCACTAAGGTCATAGTCAGTCTTTGTGCCAAAAGAGGAAGGTTATCAACTTGAGTGGTGGTTTCCGATCACACCGGTGGGCACAAGGCCATCACTACAGCGAACCGTACCTGCCACCCACTCCCTATGGATTTCTCACTTGCCCCCGGGTATAGAGGGTGAAGCACTTGGTGGACTTGGTGGATTTGATGAAGACTTAGATATAATTTGATGAAGACATAAATTTAGTTTAGGTTGTGGGTGTGTAGATGATTAGGTTTTTTACTTGAGCACTTAATCCCTTGATAGGCCATTATATGTTGTGATGAAGCGCCTTAGTCTTCGCATAGCATTGAAAATCATTTTCCGCATTAAAAGAACAAACTAAGTTTTTCAATCTGTTGAAAAAGATTTTCAATCGGTTAAAATCACTTAACAGAATAAGTGGTTCTATATAATCGTATTTTCAATTGATTGATTCGCAGAATCAACAAGTTAAAATAACTTAGTAAATTTCTCAATATGAAGGTTTCGGAAAAACAATCAATTGAAATACTTTTTAATCTGTTGAAAAAGAAAGATATTTTTCAATCTAAGAGTTTTCGGAAAAACAATCAGTTGAAACGTTTTTCAATCTGTTAAAATAAAGATATTTTTTAAGTCTAAGAGTTTTTAGAAAATCAATCTGTTGAAATATTTTTCAATCTGTTGAAACGAGAGAGACTATTTTTTAACTAAGTATTTGCAGGAATTTAATCTGTTGAAATAAATTTTCAATCGATTGAAACAGAGTGCTGTCATTTTTCATTAAGTTGTTTTAATCCATTAAAACTCGAATCAATCGATTAAATGGAACTTTAAATGAAATCAATCGATTGAATCAATGTCTTAATCGATTAAAAGGAACTTTAAATGAAATCAATCGATTGAATCGATCTTTTAATCGATTGAAATAATATTCTGATCGATCATAGTTTCATTTTAATCGATCATAACTCGGTCTGATCGATCATACTTCAGTTCTAATCGATCATAACTCGGTCTGATCGATCATACTTCAGTTCTAATCGATCATAACTCGGTCTAATCGATCATTCTTCTGTTTTAATCGATCAGATTCTCTTCTAAACTCGTTTTACTGCTAACCAACTTATCTTTTGACTCTCTAAAGCAGCTTTTAACAGATGAAACGTTCGTTTTTTTGATTTACTCTATATATACAGATTTGATCCATCTTTTGAATATACAATACAACACACTACTTGAGAAAACTTGAGAAATCAATCTGTGAATCGTTCATCTACGTTTTCTCTCTGCATTCAAGATTTTGTCATATCATAAGGTGCTTTGATCAACATTGTGGTCATTCACAGCGAGAGAGTGCTTTAGAATTGGTGCTTGGGCAATTAGAATTCAAAGTCCAGGTTTCTTCTTTCCTTATTCTTTTGTATCGTGTGAATTGTGCAGGTTGGATTGTAATCTGCACTTGGTACGATGAATTGGATTTGGTTACTTGGGTGTTTTTCAAGATTCTATCTTATAGGTTGAAAAGATAGTTCTTGGTGTAGATTGGTGAGGATCTACGGGTTGTAATTGTCACTTGGTATTAGTGGAAACTTGACAGGTTTTGTCAAGAAGCTGGACGTAGCTCTGGATTAGAGTGAACCAAGTATAAATTTGTGTGTTGATTTCTTTCTATCATCTCTTTTAAATTCTGAATATAATCTTGCTTGTGTTTTAAATCAAATCATCTTTTCAAGAATTGAATAAAGATAACTCATTCTTCCAAAAGAAAGTAAAGTTTTGCGAAAAAGTTTTTAAGTTCAATTCACCCCCCTCTTGAACTCAACCATTAATTCTTTCAATTGGTACCGGAGCTGGTTCTTGTAAGTTACTCAAGTAATCGGTCCAATGGCTGAGGGAAAGATGAATTTTTCGAAGGAGCCTCCATAAACAGGCCTCCACTTTTCTCTGGTGTGAATTATTCTTTCGGAAGGTTAGAATGAAAATCTTTATTGAATCCCTTGATAGAGGCATTTGGGAAACAATTGTTAATGGTCCTTTTAAACCAACTCATATAGTAGATGGTAAAGCTGTTGAGAAAAGTTGGAGTGAGTTGATCGATGCGAGAAAATAGGAGAGTGCAATATGATTATACTTGCAAAGAATATTATTACCTCTGCCTTAAATCTTGATGAGTTTTTCAGAGGTGTCTCGGTGTGCTTCGCCAAAGAGATGTGGGAAATTCTAGAGGTCACACATGAAGGAACATCTCGATGTGAAAAGGGCAAGAAAGCATGAGTTAATCGGGGACTATGAGTTGTTTAAAATGCAGCAAGGGGAGACAATTGCGGATGTGCGGAAAAGATTCACGCACATAGTTAATCATTTGATCGGGCTAGGGAAGACCTTTGACAAGGAGGAGTTGAATATCAAAATACTGAAGTGTTTGGACAGAACTTGGCAACCAAAGGTGACAAGCAATATCCGAATCAAGAGATTTGACTCGAAATGACTACTCGCCTCACTTTTTGGTAAGTTAAGGGAACACGAGTTGGAAATCAATCGGTTCAAAGAACAAGAGAATGCGAGAAAAGAAAAGTAGAAATATTGTTCTCAAGACGATTGAAGAAAACAAGTGGTTCGAAGAAGATGAGTCCGAGAACTCGACTTTATTGGTTAAGAAATTCGGGAAATTTCGAGAAGAAAGAACAAGACTGGCCAAGTAAAAAGGTACAATGATAGAAAGATCGAATCTGTTCAAAATAATATTACTTGTTATTCTTGTGGTAAACGTGGTCACATAAGGAGCGACTGTCCGAGAAAAGACCAAGAATCGAACAAGAAAGATTCAAGATACAAAGAGAAAAAGGCCTACATAGCTTGGCAAGACAATGAATCTTCTTCCAGTTCCGAATCCGAAGGTGAAGAGGTGAACTTGTGTTTGATGGTCAGGTCGTGAATCCTCTTCATCACATGTAAGTTCAACTCCTACGGAAAATGAAATGAATTACAGACACATTACTGAATGCTTTCAATGAAATGCATAGTGAAGCCGTAAATTTATCTCATACAAATAATCGGTTGAAAGGGCTAAATAACTGGTTAGAAAATAGAGTTAAAACTTTGGAAAAAGAACTGCTAGAAAGCAAAATAGATTTAGAACATCTAGATATTATCTATTCATCTCGAGATAATGTTCGTCGTTAATAAGAATTGTGAAAAGTGTACTTGTTTTACAAAATAAGGTTGATTACTTAACTAAAACCTTAACAAAATTTACTCAAGGTAAAGAGAATTTAGATGCACTTGCTTGGATCTCAAAGCTGTGTGTTTGAACGTTCGGAATCGGGTACAAACCTAGGAATGGGGTAAAAACTAAGAAATATTTGAACTTCTTTTCATATAGAAAAACAACGACATCCCCTTTCTCATCCTGTCATTACTGCATGAAGAAAGGACATACTATAAAATTCTGTCATGCTAGAAAATATTTTGTGCCGCAAGGTAGGAAGAAATGGGTTCCAAAAATTAATTCATTTCAAATAACCTAATTGGACCCAAAATACGTAAGGGTACCGAAAAATTCTTAACTTGTTTTGCAGGAACAAAGTCCGGGAATTCCTTGAAGTTCGAGCTACGAATCAGGTTCCGTTTGTCTAAACCGATTGTTTTAATTGATATAAACCAAGTATTAATCGATTAAAATAACTTACAAAAGATATTAGTAAATATGTCCGTACAGTTTTAATCGATTGAAATGCGAATCAATCGATTAAAATGTTCTCATGATTTGAGTTTTAGTCTGTTTTAATCGATTAGAATGAATTTATATCAACTAAAATCACTAAGGTATCAAATTTAATCGACTCATTTTCGTTTTAATCGATTTAAATTCTGGTATCATCTTCTAGATCTCTTCCAATACGAAACAATCGATTCTTTCAAGTATTATTCGATCATTTTACTATTGCATTTTCAAAACGAATATTAAAGACCAAATTAGTAAAATAATTTGTTTAATCAGTTTGTTACTGAAAATCATATTCAAAACATCCAAATGAAATTCGGCCATGCATATAGAGTTTACAATTTAAGATTGAAATCAGTTGAAGAATCTGTACATGTTGTGTTTAATGAGTCTCCTCGAGTTGTGCGGAATAGATCAACGAGTACTGTCGATGAAGAAGATTTAACTGATAATTCTTATCGGTTGAAATGTCCCGATAGCACGGATCGACATACTTGTTGAAGAGGGTGATCCATCTCGTGGACCCTGCAAAAGCCGATCCATCTACAATTACTCGTAGAACAGGAAGAAGATGTTCGGAAGAGCTTCCTAAAGAGTGGATTGTCCCAAGAAATCTTTCTCTAGACAATGTCATCGGGCAAATTAATAAGGGAGTATCTACTAGACATTCTCTTAATCAATTCCGTAATCATATGGCATTCATTTCACAAATAGAGCCTAAGACAGTTAAAGAAGCATTAAATGATGAATACTGGGTTAGTGCCATGCATGATGAGCTTAATCAATTTGAAAGAAATAAAGTGTGGGAATTAGTTCCTAAAATCAAAGATATCAATATAATTGGTACTAAGTGGGTATTCAAAAACAAGCTAGATGAACACGGCATTATCACTAGGAATAAAGCTAGGTTGGTAGCCAAAGGGTATAACCAACAAGAGGGCATTGATTTTGATGAAACATTTGCACCTGTAGCTAGGCTTGAAGCTGTTAGATTATTATTAGCTTATGCCTCGTTTAAGTGGTTTCAGATTACTTTATCAATGAAGAAGTGTATGTTTCTCAACCTCCTGGGTTTGAAGATCACAAGCATCCCGACCATGTCTACAAATTGAAAAAGGCTCTTTATGGCTTGAAGCAAGCACCTAGACAATGGTATGAGAGGTTAAGTAATTTTCTAATTGATCAAGGGTACAAGCGAGGTGAGGTTGATAAAACTCTGTTCATTAAGAAATCTGGAACTGATATTATTCTAGTGCAGGTGTATGTAGATGATATCATTTTCGGTTCCACCAATAATGCCATGTGTAATAAGTTTGTAAAAGAAATGCAAAGTGAATTTGAAATGTCTATGATGGGAGAATTGAATTTCTTCCTTGGTCTACAGGTTAAACAATTAACAAATGGCATTTTTCTTAGTCAATCTAAATACTGCAATGAACTGTTAAAGAAATTTGATATGCACAATTGCAAGGAATCCTCTACACCAATGTCTACTAACTGCTTGTTTAGATTTAGATGAAAAAGGAAATCTGTTGATCAAACTAAATATAGAGGTTTGATTGGTTCTCTCGCTTTATCTAACCGCTAGTAGGCCCGACATTATGTTTAGTGTATGTCTCGTGTGCAAGATTTCAGTGCAAATCCAAAGGAATCACATCTTACTCACGCTAAAAGGATTCCGAAGTACCTTAAGGGAACAGTCAATGTTGGACTATGGTATCCTGAAGGTACGTCCCTTAAGCTTGTTGGATTTTCCGATTCGACTTTGCAGGATGTAGATTGGACGGAAAAAGTACCTCGGTACTTGTCATCTACTAGGGAGCAGTCTTATATCGTGGCACGACAAAAAGCAAGCGTGTGTTGCTCGTCAACTGCAGAAGCTGAATATATTGCGGTTGGGAGCTGTTGTGCTCAAAGCATTTATCTCAAGCAACAACTAACAGATTATGGAGTAACTCTAAACAAGGTACCTCTGGTTTGTGACAATACTAGTGCAATAAACTTAACTAAGAATCCTATTCAACACTCTAGAACTAAGCATATTGAAATTAGACATCACTTTATTAGAGAACACGTATCTAGGGGTGACTGTGAGATTTTATTCGTTGAATCGAAAAACAGTTAGCTGATTTATTCACTAAACCACTTCCTAGAGATAGACTTAATATGCTTAGGACTCGAATTAGGAATTCTAGATATATCTAGTATTGCATAACCGATTCTTTACAGTAAGTGTATATTCTTTAACAGTCGATAACAAGTTCAATCGATTAATAATTGCATGAATAACTTGATATTATTTGTTTCAATCGATTGAAATTGCGAAATAATCTGTTGATTTCCGATTCTTACTCTTTGGTATTGATGTGTTAGTAGTTCAATCGATTAAATAAGTTTTTAATCGATTTATTTCATTAATCTTGTTGCTCGCACATTTTCTTCTATAAATCAATCGATTAAATCTTCGATTCAATCGATTGAATTCACTAATGGTACTCTGAATCATTTTCTTTTACAAAATAATCGATTTATTTTTTGATTCAATCGGTGTATTTCACTTATAAGTATCTACGATTACAAAATCAGTTGGTTTCACGAAATATCAATTGATTATTTTTCTTCTAGGGCTAGTTGTATGTACTTTGTCTCTAACCGATTTCACGCGAGTAAATTGAAAGCATTTACAACAAGATAAACTTCAACTACTCTCTTAAATATCAAAGATATCCAATAAAAGTTGAATGACTCGATTGGATATCGATGTGTGCGTAATTAAAGTGTACAGTAGCAATTCTCTCTCCTCTTTATCATCACCGCACGAAACAATAAATCGAGTAAAGACAAAATTTTTTAAGCCGATAAAGATTGTGTATTCTCATTCCTATAGTATTATTTTCTTCTTTGAGCTTCTCTTTTCTCGGTTCTTCTCCGTTCGTTCATTCCAAAAATCAAATATGTTCAAGCGCACAAAGTCTGGTAGGAAGAAGTCCAGCAGAGGCGAGTCCTCTACGGCAAGGCAAGAACAGAATGTTGGAGGAAGGATTGAGACTTGGTTCAACGGGGACCAAGAGCAAATGAATCAACTTCAAGCTGATCAAAGGAGGCATATGAATATGACTACAGCTATAAGGGCTCGACAGCACTATTTGGATGAGAATTTTATTGCAAGGTTCCAGCACATCGATAATCAACTTGAAGACATTTACAACAGAATTGTGGAAATACAATTCAACCCAGGTCCCGGAGATGATTGAAGTTTATCGATCAATGTCTGCCGATAATTCTGTTTTTTTTTCTTTTCTTAGTTGGTTTTATATTTTGCTTTTTATTTGGGGTTCCCACGTGGACTCATTGAATCGTAACTACAACAATCTATTTGATGCGATCAAATAGGGGAGAATTATTTTGATTAAAATCGCCACTACACACACACCACATCACAAAATATATGTCTCTGGTATGCATGTCTCTCGGTCCGATTTTATGCATGTGCGGTGGTTATTTGTCTCCATCAAATAGGGGGAGATTGAAGCACTTGGTGGACTTGGTGGATTTGATGAAGACTTAGATATAATTTGATGAAGACATAAATTTAGTTTAGGTTGTGGGTGTGTAGATGATTAGGTTTTTTACTTGAGCACTTAATCCCTTGATAGGCCATTATATGTTGTGATGAAGCGCCTTAGTCTTACGCATAGCATTGAAAATCATTTTCTGCATTAAAAGAACAAACTAAGTTTTTCAATCTGTTGAAAAAGATTTTCAATCGGTTAAAATCACTTAACAGAATAAGTGGTTCTATATAATCGTATTTTCAATTGATTGATTCGCGGAATCAACAAGTTAAAATAACTTAGTAAATTTCTCAATATGAAGGTTTCGGAAAAACAATCAATTGAAATACTTTTTAATCTGTTGAAAAAGAAAGATATTTTTCAATCTAAGAGTTTTCGGAAAAACAATCAGTTGAAACGCTTTTCAATCTGTTAAAATAAAGATATTTTTTAAGTCTAAGAGTTTTTAGAAAATCAATCTGTTGAAATATTTTTCAATCTGTTGAAACAGAGAGACTATTTTTTAACTAAGTATTTGCGAGAATTTAATGCGTTGAAATAAATTTTCAATCGATTGAAACAGAGTGTCTGTCATTTTTCATTAAGTTGTTTTAATCCATTAAAACTCGAATCAATCGATTAAATGGAACTTTAAATGAAATCAATCGATTGAATCAATGTCTTAATCGATTAAAAGGAACTTTAAATGAAATCAATCGATTGAATCGATCTTTTAATCGATTGAAATAATATTCTGATCGATCATAGTTTCATTTTAATCGATCATAACTCTGGTCTGATCGATCATACTTCAGCTTCTAATCGATCATAACTTCAGTCTGATCGATCATACTTCAGCTTCTAATCGATCATAACTCGGTCTAATCGATCATTCTTCTGCTTTAATCGATCAGATTATCTTCTAAACCTGTTTTATCGCTAACCAACTTATCTTTTGACTCTCTAAAACAGCTTTTAACAGATGAAACGTTCGTTTTTCTGATTTACTCTATATATACAGATTTGATCCATCTTTTGAATATACAATACAACACACTACTTGAGAAAACTTGAGAAATCAATCTGTGAATCGTTCATCTACGTTTTTCTCTCGCATTCAAGATTTTGTCATATCATAAGGTGCTTTGATCAACATTGTGGTCATTCACAACGAGAGAGTGCTTTAGAATTGGTGTCTGGGCAATTAGAATTCAAAGTCCAGGTTTCTTCTTTCCTTATTCTTTTGTATCGTGTGAATTGTGCAGGTTGGATTGTAATCTGCACTTGGTACAGTAACTGGATTTGGTTACTGGGTGTTTTTCAAGATTCTATCTTATAGGTTGAAAAGATAGTTCTTGGTGTAGATTGGTGAGGATCTACGGGTTGTAATTGTCACTTGGTATTAGTGGAAACTTGACAGGTTTTGTCAAGAACTGGACGTAGCTCTGGATTAGAGTGAACCAGTATAAATTTGTGTGTTGATTTCTTTCTATCATCTCTTTTAAATTCTGAATATAATCTTGCTGTGTTTTAAATCAAATCATCTTTTCAAGAATTGAATAAAGATAACTCATTCTTCCAAAAGAAAGTAAAGTTTTGCGAAAAAGTTTTTAAGTTCAATTCACCCCCCCTCTTGAACTCAACCATTAATTCTTTCAGAGGGAACTGTTGTGTGCAAGGGTTTGTGTACAGTTTGTATTTCAATCAATTGCATAAGCATAAACAAGCAACAGTTATTAAAGCCAAACAGTAAAACATGTTATAATACAAGGTAGGGCAAAAGCGTTATTTTCTTGGTTTATTTATTTTTAAGCTGGCCCATCACTAAATGGGATCAACTCTCTAGGTTTCCCCAGTGGAGTCGCCATCTGTCGCCGCCGTCAAAACGAGGGCGGTCGGAGCGACGCGATGGTTTCGACTCTCTTTGATTTTCGCGTTTTTATTGGTGGTTACAACGCCTTTAGGTTGTCCGATAACCGGGCTGAACCTAGGGGCGAGGTTTTCAAAAGGGCGCTCTTGGATTGTCCGATAACCGGGCTAATCCGAGAGCTAGTTTTTGAAGGGTTCTTTGGAGTTGCTACCGACGTTTTTACCGGAAACATCGGAAAAGGATTTAAAAGGCGTTGGTTTTCGAAAAACCAACTTTGGTCGTTAGAACCAGAGTTGGGTAAGGGAGTTAGTTACGCGTAAAGGAAGTGTTAGTTCCTTTACGACGCCCCTTTCGGGTTCCCTATGATAGGCCAGCTATTCTGTTAATAAATAAACCGGAAAAATACACTTTTGCCCTTTTATTTTGCAGAATTTAAAGATTACGACTACATGGCCCTAATGTCTATTGCGTAATTTAAACAATGCGGTGAAAGATAGAGAGAGAAAGTAGGAACCTCCGAAGCTATCTTTCTAGTAATTCTTTTAAAATAGGGTGTTTTGTGGCAGCCCTTCACTCTACACGGCGTCAGAAACCTCCCAAAACGCTCTAAAATCACTCTAAAGACACTTAGAAGCTCCGGAAATGCGTCAAAGGGATTCTAGAGAGAGAAACTGTTGATGTGACTAGAGAGAGAGTGAGAAAGCTGTGTGAAATGAGGGGAAGGGAGGCCCTATTTATAGGGATTTGCGCCTGTCAGGTCGAGACGGTCGTCTCGTTTGAAAAGGTCGAGACGACCGTCTCGACATTCCAGACGGCCATCTCGCCTTGCAGGAATGGCGAGACGGCGGTCTCGCCTTTCGCGGGTGGCGAGACGGTCGTCTCGCCAAACGAGACGGCGGTCTCGAATCCGAGACGGCGGTCTCGACCCCAAAAGGCGAAAATCCTTATTTTTGTGCCAAAAATTCCTCCTATCCTAGTATGGGGCCTAATAGTCTCTCCTAGTGGCTTCTTAGGCTTTGTCCATCTTCAAAAAGGAGGTATTCTGATCTTTATTGTGAGACCGGGCAAGATTTGGGGTCTACAGTATGGTATTGGGGAATATCCACCTTCTTCAATTGTCTACTAGTCCCCTCCATTTTCTAAAACCAAAACGCATGTCTTATGAAAATGATACTTATTGAATGAATGTGAGTGTTTATTTTTCTATTTATCATGTTTTGCTTCTACATGATGTATGGTATTTGCGTATTTTTTGGAAAAATAAACTACCTATATGATTTATAAGTGTAATATTTTTTAACAAGGTCCCATTTATTGTTTTTTAATTGAATTTTTTATTTGATTTTTATTTTATTTTATTTTATAGTCTTTTATCTTTTCTGTCGGACTGCGTGGCTACTTAGCTTACAAAGAACCTGAAACCAGGCTAGCTAAAAGGCAGACTGTCCGAGATAAAAAATGGCTTTATGTGAAAGGATTATTTAGCGTCCCTTATCTCTTCTATCAGACTGCGTGGCTACTTAGCTTACAAAGAACCTGAAACCAGGCTAGCTAAAAGGCAGACTATCCGAGATAGGGGTGTTTATTGCAAAAAATGTTTTTTTGTGATTTTTCTGTTGTTTGGTTATGCTATGCAACAGACAAATGCAAAAAACAGATGCACACACAATTCGATCATCCACGAACAGGCGAGAAGTCGTTTTAATCACGAGGTAGGGTTTTCCTGCAGAAGAGTGCTTTGGCGAAGGTAGGTTCTAACTGTTCTCACCAAGGCTAAGGCCCCCAAGGTGCCCCCATTATAGGGTCCCCACTCTCCAGCCTTCCGACCATGCTTAGCACTAAGGCCATAGTTAGTCTTTGTGCCAAAAGAGGAAGGTTATCACCTTGAGTGGTGGTTTCTGATCACACTGGTGGGCACAAGGCCATCACTACGACTGAACCGTACCCGCCACCCACTCCCTATGGATTTCTCACTTGCCCCGGGTATAGAGGGAACCGTAGTGTGCGAGGGTTTGTGTACGGTTTGTATTTCAAACATTTGCGTAAGTATAAACAAGCAACAGTTATTAAAGCCAAGCATTAAAACATGTTATAGTACAAGGTAGGGTAAAAGCGTAATTTTCTTGGTTTATTTATTTTAAGCTGGCCCATCACTAAATGGGATCAACTCTCTAGGCTTCCCCAGTGGAGTCGCCATCTGTTGCCGCCGTCAAAACGAGGCGGTCGAAGCGACGCGATGGTTTCGACTTTCCAATTTTCGCATTTTTATTGGTGTGGTTACAACGTCTTTAGGTTGTCCAATAACCGGGCTGAACCTAGGGGCGAGGGTTTCGAAAAGGCGCTCTTGGATTGTCTGATAACCGGGCTAACCCAACAACTAATTTTGAAGGGTTCTTCTGGAGTCACCACCGATGTTTTTACCGAAAAAATCGGAAAAGGGGTGAAAAGGCGTTGGTTTTCGAAAAACCAACTCTGGTCATTAGAACCAGAGTTGGGTAAGGGAGTTAGTTACGTGTAAGGGAAGTGTTAGTTCCCTTACAATGCCCCTTTCGGGTTCCCTATGATAGGCCAGCTACTTTAAGTAAATAAACCGGTGAAAATACGCTTTTACCCTTTATTTGCGGAATTTAAAATTACGACTACATGGCTCTAATATCTATTGCATAATTAAAAATAAAGTGGTAAAGGAGAGAGAGAGTGTAGAAACCTCCGAGGCAAGCTTTCTATTAATTTCTTGAAAACTAGAGTGCTTTTTGGCAGCCCTTCACTCTTTACAGCGCCGGAATCTCTCGAAAACGCTATAAAAAAACTCTAAAAAGCTCTCAGAAACTCCGGAAATGCTTCGGAGGGATTCTAGAAAGAGAATTTGAGGAGGTGACTAGAGAGAGAATGGAAGAACTGTGTGAAATGAGGGGAATGGCGCGGCTATTTATAGGGATTCGCGCCTGTCAGGTCGAGATGGCCGTCTCGTCTGACAAGGTCAAGATGGTCGTCTCGCCATTCGAGATGGCCGTCTCGCCTTGCAGAAATGGCGAGACGGCGGTCTCGCCACTTTTGCAAGGCGAGACGGCGGTCTCGACCCTAAAAGGCAAAAATCCTTATTTACATGCCAAAAATCCCTCCTATCCTAGTATGGGGCCTAATAGTCTCTCCTAGTGGCTTCTTAGGTTTCATCCATCTTCGAATAGAAGGTCTTCTAGTCTTTATTATGAGGCCGGGCAAGATTTGGGGTCTACATATATTAAATCTGTTTTGCAGGAACAAATTCTGGAAATCCCTTGGTGTCTAAAACAGCAAATTCGATTCTGGTTTCATGTACTAAATATTTTAATTGATATAAAACAGCTTTTAATCGATTAAATTCACTTACATAGAATACTAGAAAAGTTTATTGTACGAGTTTTAATCGATTAAAATACGAATTAATCAATTAAAATGTTCTCGGGAATTTAGTTTAGTTGTTTTAATCGATTAAAAAGGATTTATATCAATTAAAATCACTAAGAGGTCAAATTTAATCGATTCTTCTTCGTTTTAATTGATTAAAATTCTGTTATCATTTTATTAATTTCTTCCAGTACAGAAATAATCGATTCTTTTATGTATTAATCGATTATTTCACTGTTGCATTTTCAAACCTAATATTAAAGATCAAATTAATAGGTTAATTTGTTGATTAATCGGTTAATTTGTTCCTGAAAATTATTTTAACAACAGCCAATTGAAAATTGCTCAGCTAATCAAAGTCAAAATTCCAAGTTTTTGTGTTAATCAAAATCTGCATAATGCATTTATTGCATCTGTTGACCAAGTCAAAAACTTATCAAAGAACAAAATAGCTGATGTACCCATCGTCCAGAAATCTGTGCCTCTGTCTTTGGTCAAGGGGACAATTGCATTTAAAGCTGAAACATTGCAGTTCTGTCTCTTTGGATTTCAAAAATTTGAAATCCGATCTTCATCAAACCAGGTTCTGTATTTACTCAACCATTTCTCAACTTATCATCTTTCTTCTATTTTCATATTTTCAAAATCTCCTCTCGAATCTCTGCTACAAACATGTTCAAAAGATCAAAATCAAGGAAGAAACAAAAGGGAGAATCTTCCTCTGCTGGAAATCAAGGAGGTCATCTTGAAAATTGGTTCAGTGGTGATATAGAAAAGATGAATAATTTCATCACTCACTTCAGTCAAAAGCAACTTGTAATTCCCAAATTCATAAAGTTTGCTTGGCTGGATGAAGAAGGGTTCACTTCATTAAGAAGAAAATTGAAGAATTTTCTGGAATATACTAGCAACATTCAACCAGATTTGGTAAGAGTGTTTTATTCTAATCTCACTGTCAGTGGTTCCACATTAAGATCTCAGGTAAAAGGAGTTAATATGGTCATTACTCCTGATATTTGGGATGAAGTTGCTGGGCTCAAGGATGTTGGTGTAAAAGTCTCTAGAGACATTTTGCAGTAGATTTAGAAGGGGAGTATGTGGAAACTCCGAAAGCATCTAACGAGATTGATGACTCAACTTTACGGAAAATGGGGTTTATTAAAATTGATGATGAGTGGATCTCTAAAATTGATGCTGGGATGTCTGAAGATGAGGAAGAAGATGAAGAAGAAGATGAGCAAGGTCAAATTCCTTCCTCTCCAGCTGCTGCAGAGGTTCCTGAATCCACTAGTGGTCAAGCTTCATATGAGAATATGGAGATCATACCCTATATTGAGAAGCCTGACCGTGGGACTCCTCTTTCACAATTTGAAAGGTCTATGCTTTCTCAAATGGCCACAGTGCAGGAAAACCAAAGGAAGTATATGCAAATGACCTATCAACACTTCCAGCAGACCAACACACAGTTCACAAATCTGGGAAATCAAATCGCGGATATCTATACCAAACTGGAAGATATGCAGCTTAATCAAGGAAATTGGGATGATTGAGTCTTGTCAACAAGAGTCCCTTCCTATCATAATCTTTTTCCTTTCCTTATGTCATATTTCTTTTGCTGCTAATTTTCATTTTTAGACTGTAATATTAACTGGTTTTAAACCAGGAACAATTTTTTAACTTTGCTCAATATGATGTAGGTTTTCATTTGAATTAAGAGAGCCTAGATAGAATCAAAAATACTTTTCTGATAAGTTTAGCTGATACAAAATAGATTCAATCGATTAAATCAATTAAAAGAAACAAGTACATAGGAAATTCGCACCAAAATAATCGATTAATTTGCGTATTAATCGATTAAAATCTATATGTCATGTATTTGTATCAACTAAAACTAGTTTACATCAGTTAAATCAACTAGATAAGACACTATTCTGATTTTGATGGATCTATTGATTAAAACTTAATCAATCTAGTTGATATTACCTTAAAACATTTTCCTAATAATCGATTTTACAAAATTCGAATTGAATTAGGCATTTTAGATGCATCAAACAAACACTTAGTTTTCTAAACTGATTGTTTTAATTGATAAAAACAAACTTTAAATCGATTAAAAGCACTTATACAACATTTTTCTTACTGTTTTAATCGATTAAATGTCGATTTAATCGATTAAATGAACTTAAGTTTCTAACTTTCTAATTTCATCACTGTTTTAATTGATTAAAACAATATTTTAATCGATTAAAACCAGTAATAGGAACATTTTAATCGATTTTGTCCTATTTTTAATCGATTATTACTCTGGAAAGAAAAATTAAAGGCTTTAGTTAATGGTTGTTCTTGTAACATGCTACTAAAGCATGGTTCCCTTATCTTTACACGTGTTAATTGTATTCATTACAAACGTGTCAATGAAGATAAGTTTGAATCAACTTTGATTGGTCTTTATATGAGTAATGTATCTTGTTCATTTTTTTACTGTTTTCAAAAACTAAATTTTGATACATATCATGCATATTATTTGTTTTGTTCCTCTGTTCCCTATTTTTGATGAAGTCAAAAGGGGGAGAAATAATTGCTTTGCTTTTATGCTTTTAATAATGATTTTCCTTATTTAGGGGGAGTATTAATATAGGGGGAGAAATGGGAAAATAGAAATGGGAAAATCATTAATTTCTGAATACTCACTAATCTATATATTCAAGTGACTTCTTCTGCAGAGATTTTATTCAAAGAGGTGTTTGTCTTCATCAAATAGGGGGAGACTGAAAGTGATCAAGATCTTATTGAATTACTTTAGCAAAGATCTTGTTGATTTGATGAAGTCAAATGCTACTATGCTGCAGTCAAAAGTCACTTAGATAAAAGGGTAGAGTGATTAGTGAGTCTGCATCTCTACTTAGGTATAATCATTTTTATCTCTCTGCTACATGAGGTTTCTTCATTTAAAAGATTTTGCAAATGCCTCTAAAATGTGTTTAAACTGTCTAAAACGAAAGTATTTTATTAAAAGGTTTTAAGTAACTATTTTAACTAATAGTATATGAGTTTTATCAACTAAAATGTTCTTAACACTTTTGTAACAGGTTTTTAACTGATATGTTTTCGAAATAATCGATTGTTTTCATTAGAAGGATTTTTGAAAACCTTCTGCTAGTATTTCGAAATAACTCTTGATCTCAGCCTACATTTCTAACAGAAAGCAATAAAAGAGAAGAGATATGAAGAAGAACCTCTGAAGCAAGCTTTTATAAATCTTGCACTTAAGGACGCTTTTTGGCAGTCCTCGCACTCTACAAAGACGCTCCTCCCTCAAACAAAATGAAGAACTAAAATCCCCGAGTGTCAAAAGGATCACTCGTACTCTAGAATAATGCTTAGAGTTGCTTAGAAGTCCCAAAATAGGTTCTATAGAGCATAGGAGAGTGTGAGGTGTGTGGAATGAGGGAAATTGAGGTCCTATTTTTAAGGAACCGAGCTAGGAAAAGTGGACGGTCATCTGGCTTAAGTGGACGGTTGTCCATGGCCAAAAATGAGAATGGACGACCGTCTATTTAACATGGACGACCATCCATGGCTAAAAATAGGCATGGACAGCCGTCTGATCCAAATGGACGGTCATCCATTGCCTGAAAATAGGCATGAACGGCAGGCTGGTTAGCCTGGACAGTCATCTGACGTTCCCAACAAAAAATTTTATTTTTATTTTCTCATAAAACTTTCCTTATCTTAAATGGAACCTAGAAAAAGTTACTAGGGACTTATCAAATTCTTGACCATCTTCAAAACGAATGATTTCTGAATTTATTGCTAGGTTGGGCAAGATTTGGGGTCTACAAGTAACATTGGGAATGAATTCTCTAATGTAGTTGACTATTCTCAGAAATTGTTGGCTTTGTTTGACAGTCAGATTCTCATCTAGAAAGTTAAGGAGTTCTTCAACAATGTGAGGCTGAGGTTGATATGAGCCTTGACAAAAGTGCATTCCTAAGAAGTAAATTTCTTTTTGGGCTAAGTGAATCTTTTTCTCAGAGAGCATGATCCCATGTTGATGGGCTTTATCAAAGAATTGACCCAATAACTTATTGTGAGAGTCCATGTCTTGGAAGAATAATAGGATGTCATCAATGTAAATGATCGCTCTGTCTAAGACGAGCTCAAAGATTTTTGTCATAGCTTTTTGGAACAGTGATG
The DNA here is from genome assembly GCA_963425845.1 of Sphenostylis stenocarpa. Classification (NCBI taxonomy): domain Eukaryota; kingdom Viridiplantae; phylum Streptophyta; class Magnoliopsida; order Fabales; family Fabaceae; genus Sphenostylis; species Sphenostylis stenocarpa. The sequence continues at coordinate 25,326,080 of OY731406.1, forward strand.
GGGCGGTCTTAAGCCCAAAGGGCATTACTTTCCACTGGTATTGGGCATTGGGTATACAAAAGGCAGTTTTGTATCTATCAGCTGGATGAATGCCTAATTGTGAAAATCTAGATTTAAGGTCAAACTTTGAAAAGACATGGACTTCTTTTATCAGAGTGAGTAAGAATGAGGCCTTAGGGATTGGAAATTTTTCATCCTTAAGAAAATGATTAAGAGGTTTATAGTCAATTACTATAACCTCTTTTTCCCTCTGATTTTTTCATATCTATTTTCCACATAAAAGGCTTGATAGGCCCAATTGGATTGGGTAGGTTCGATCAGGCTTTGTCTTAACCGTTCTTGGCACTCTTGTATGGTTAAATGTAGGTCAGATGGAGACATTCCAGGGTGTGTAACCTTAGTCGGATTAACATTTTCGTTTAGCTTGAAAGGTAACTAGAAAAAGAACTTGGGGTTTTTTCACAGAGGATTTGGGTGAGAGAAATCCTCATGACTGTTGGCACACAGGGTGACAAGCTTGTTCTTTATTTCTTCTAAGTCTAGAGGAGCTTCTGAGAGGGAAAAAAGTCTAGGTATATCCGTGAATGATTTAAATTCCCTCTTGAACTTGATACCTATAGGATGGATATGAAGTTTATTAGTCATGGAGAATATATCCATACCTATATCCTTATTGGGAAGCTTGCTCCGAATCACTTTAGACCAGACCATGCATTCTGGGAAGAATTTGATTCCTATTAAAGCTTTGGTGATGAGGTCAGTTTTAAAGATTTTCCCATCTGCAGCAACAAAGAAACTTCTTTCTTCCATAATTCTTTGGACAGTATGTCTGGATCCATCATAGACTTATGAGCTCTTGTATCAAGGTAGCTTATTGTTTTAAGGGTTTTCTTGTACTTAGAAGGAAGAAGATGGATTTTTAGGCATGGTTGAGGAGGAGATACATTGATAGGGTTCATCTCTTGGAAAGAAAATACTGAAACAGTATCTGCTTCTGATTCTTCATCAGAATAGTCTGATTGTCTCTTGTCAGAGGAGATGGTAAGAACAAAGGTTGTTTCTTCATTTGCATAGATCTATTATGAGTAAAAGGACTCTACGTCCTCATCGTCTTCAAGCTTGAGGGTAGTGATTTTTATGGCTCTTTCAGCTTTGTGGGGACAGTTTCTGGAGAAGTGTCCTTTCTTTTTGCATATAAATCATCTTTGGTCTTGTGATTTGCCTCTGAACTTCTTCTTTTTGAAGAATTTGAAATTCTTCTTGTTTTTGTGGGTAAACAGCTTTTCCACCCTTTTCTTCTTGCATTTGCCTGAATAGGGTTTCTTGTATTTGATCTCAAGATAAAGTTTCTGATAGGCTTTATTGAACTTGCTTTTCTGAGTCATGATGTCTGAAAAGAATTCATGCTATCTGCACAGCTTATCAACAACTTCTAAGTCATCTTGTGAATTTGACCCATCATTAAGGTGGTGAAGTCTTTCTGGATGGACATAGTCATCTTGTTCAGCTCTGGTTGTATCTCAGCAGGAAGAGATGCGACATAGGTATTCTTCAGGCTAGAATCATTGAGTCCGTTGAGATGGTAGAATCTCTTGCTCATTCTTTGGTAGTGTCTCTCTAGGTCTTTGATCTTGACTGAACAACATCTCATTTTGAAAAATTCTTGCCTGAGTTTTTTGTCTATTATTGATCCATCACCTATGAATTCTTCATGTAAAGCTTCAAGTACTGTCGAAGTTTGTCCTAGTTCATGGAACTGGTTCTGTTGAACAACTCCCAAATTATGATACCATCCCTTCAAAGTTCCTGTCATTCTGCAACAAAATTCTTCAATAACTTTATAGTAGTCAGAATTGTTGACTAACTTGGTGTCTAACTATGCTCCAAATTCGATCAGTCTGGCTCTCCATTGGCTGGTAGGAATATCATAAATAGTGAACCAGGGTTCACCATTTGTCTTTGAAGACGCATTTGTCCTTGTGGGACTAGAGTCAACTTCTTCATCTGGAGGGTCATAGATTTATTCATGTCTAACTTCTGATCTGGAGGTGTTGGTCATCAGTATTTGGGTAAGATCTTCATAGCTGGGAACTTCGGTTTCAGACTCTTCAGAAGTAAGAACTTCAGTTTCAGACTCTTCAGAAGTAAGAACTTCAGTTTCTGATTCTTCAGAGGAGTACTCTTCAAGCATTGTAGGAGTATCCAGAGTTGGAGTTGTAGGAGTATCCGGAGTTAGAGTTGAATGAGTATCCGTATGAATCAGAGAAGGACAATGTTCTATAGTCATTTGAGAGTATGGGTCTTGAGAATCTTGAAAGACCGGGTCAAATGGTTCTTGCTGGGTTTGTCTCTTAGGTGAAGGCTGATCTTCAAAAGAAGATTCTGAAGAAAGTTGGGCAACCTTCTTTCCTTTATCTGGCTTGGGTGTTACTGGTCTGGGCCTAGGTTTGTAAGCAGTTGTTGTTGGTAGGGACCATGTAGTCTGTGATGATGGTTGGAAGTATGGAGACAGGTTTTGGAAAGAGGAGTAGGCTGGAGTTGAAGAGAATAGGGATGAATAGTGATCTTTCTCTGGTTTCTGCTACATAATTTTCTCTTCAATGTAGTTATCCATCTCCTAGATCTGGGCTTTGAGCCTTCTTATCTCCCTTTCTTTGGCATGATATAGTTATCCGAAGACGATGTTCTTCCAGTCTTCTTCTAGCCTTGAGATTTCTGAGGAGAGTTGTTTGTATGCTTTCTCAGAGTAGAATTAAGGTGTTGAAGCTTGTCATCAGTCTCCTCAAGGTGTGTGAAGATCTTGTCAATCTTCTTATCAATTTTTTGCAAGATAGAATTTTGGACTTTAGCATTGTCTGTTTGCCAATTTAGTACTTCTTCGGCCTGACTTAAGGGTTTGGTCTTCCCATCTGGTCCAATCTCTTGACAAACGACATGTGGTTTGGTTGTTGTTTTGGACACAGGTCAACATTCCTTTCTAATTGAGGAAATTCTTCTTTGTAAGCTGACGGGTTGATCATCATGCATGGAATGGGAGGAGTTACAGGAGCATGCTGAGGTGGCATGGCAAAGGTTCTAGACCTTTCTTGTTTAGAGAAGGAGAGACCTTCCTCTTCAAGGATCTCAGCGTATCGCTGATATTTTCACATGGGATTTCGTCTTTCTTGGCGGGAAATTCCTATCCATAGGCCTTTTTCAGGTTCGAATCTCCTAGAGGGAGTGAATGGAGGTTTGCAAGATCCTCCTTTGAAATCATCATCATCTGAGTCGTCATCATCCTCATCATTAGTGTCTCCATTGTGATCGCAACAGTCACAATCAGAATCACACATGTCTGGGTCAGCATCATAGATGAAGTGTCCTCCTATCTTGTCAGTGAAGATAGGTTTGCCATCAGGGCACACGCTGGCGATGGGAATCTTGCCTTCCTTGGTGACAGGTGTTATCATCATCGACTGGAATATGAAAGTGCTTGAACTTGGAACATCCTTTGGATTTGTCGTCGCCGTCAAAACGAGGCGGTCGGAGCGACGCAATGGTTCTGACGTTCTAATTTTTGCGTTTTTATAGGTGTGGTTACAACGCCTTTAGGTTGTCCGATAACCGGGATGAACCTAGAGGCGAGGTTTTTGAAAGAGTGTTCTTGGATCGTCCAATAACCGGGCTCACCCAAAAATTAATTTTGAAGGGTTCTTATGGAGTCGCCACCGATGTTTTTATCGGAAACATCGAAAAAGGAATAAAAAGGCGTTGGTTTTCAAAAACCAACTTTGGTCATTAAAACCAGAATTTAGGTAAGGGAGTTAGTTACGTGTAAGGGAAGTGTTAGTTCCCTTACGACGCCCCTTTCGGGTTCCCTATGATAGGCCATCTATTTAATAAATAAACTTTGTGAAAAGACGTTTTTACCCTTTTATTTGCGGAATTAAAAGAATGACTACATGGCCCTAATATCTATTACGCAATTTAATCATAATAATGAAAGCAATAAAGAGATAGAGAGGGAGAAGAAACCTCTAAAGCAAGATCTTTGATTAATTTCTTGAAAATTAGGGTGCGTTTTGGCAGCCTTTCACTCTTTACAACGCCGGAAAAACTCTCGGAAACGCTATAAAATCTCTAAGAAACTCTCAATAACTCCGGAAATGCTTCGGAGGGGTTCTAGGAAGAGAATTTGAAGAAGTTGCATAAGGGAAAGTGGAAGAACTGTGTGAAATGAAGGGAAAAGCATGACTATTTATAGGGATTCGCGCCTCATCTGACAAGGTCGAGATAGCCATCTCGCCATTCGGGACGGCCGTCTCGCCTTGCAAAAATGGTGAGAAGGCCGTCTCGCCAAACGAGAGGAGGGTCTCGCCATTCGCAAACAAGACGGCGGTCTCGACTTGCAGGAATGGCGAGACGGAGGTCTCGAAAAGCGAGATAGCAGTTTCGATCCTTGAAGGCGAAAATCCTTATTTTAATGCAGAAAATCCCTCCTATCCTAGTATGGGGCCTAATAGCCTCTCCTAATGGCTTCTTAGGCTTCATCCATCTTTGAAAAGGAGGTCTTCTGGTCTTATTACGAGGCCGGGCAAGATTAGGGGTCTACAGGATTCTTGAAGATGGTTCTGACAGTACCATTTACAAATATTCGAAACGTTGCTTCTATAAATTAGATGAGTTTCTGGTTGTTATGGAGCTTCTCATAATTAGTCACCCACTGCATGGGAATAAGCTTTTGAAGCTCTTGTGAAGAGATATTTTTGGGGATTTGAACTATGGAGGGTGTCTCATCTTGGTTATTAGCCAATACAAATAGTGTTTCGTCCTTACAGGATGGTAACACAAGATTTATCACATGATCTTGCAATCTGTAGATAATCTGATGATGGAGAGTAGCTGATAGTGCATTAGCCACTTGTTTAGCTCTGGTGATCTGAACCTTTAATATCTCTAGGAGATGGTGCGATCTCTCAAGCTAATATTAAAATTCGAAAAGATGGTGACAACTACACTTCCAGCATGAAGAATAGTCAGAATAGTGCCGATAACAACATGCTCATAATGGAGGTAGTTGAAGTCTAAGAGAGAGACTCTAGCTCAGACAGGTAATCCCCGTCTTACATGGAGGGAGAGGACTAGTCGGATAGCCCCGTAATGGAGATGAGTATAACCCTCAGTTTTCCAATGCCTGATATGATTTTTAGGGATCTCAATGTTGACATATTGTTCTTCTGTGGTGGATGCTAGGGCACACTGGTCCATCCTGGAGGATTGGACATACTCCTTGACATGAGGTCTTCTAGTGGAAATGAGTTTAGAGATAGACCTGAGGACAGATCTTTGTCTCTTGAAGATATTATATATTATAAGGACTAAGGAGAGAACTGTACGTTTCGAAGATCTGAGCTTCTTCTGGAACATAGGAATATTCTTATCCACCTGGTCTAAACCCAACTACACCAACCGATATTCTTCATTATGCTAAAACTCGCTATTTCTACTTTTTATACGAAACCATGAGATATAAGATAGTCTCAGCCTCTATGTTCAACCCTGATATTCCCTTTGGAGGAATCTTTAAACTATTCTGTGAACCTGGTTGGGACCTCTGTGACCCCACATTATAGACCATATGATGCGATACTGTTCAATACTTCATTCCTATTGCACTAAAGACCCAAACAGCCTACCAGATATTGACAAATCCCTTTAACAATCATGAGGATTTCTCTCACCCAAATCCTCTGGAAAAACCCCAAGTTCTTTGTCCAGTTACCTTTCAAGCTAAACGAAGATATCAATCTGACTAAGGCTACACACCTTGGGATGTCTCCATCAGACCTACAGTTAGTTAGACAAGAGTGCCAAGAACTATTAAGACAAGGCCTGATCAAACCTACCCTATCCAATTGGGTCTGTCAAGCATTCTATGTAGAAAAGAGGTCCGAAAAAATCAGAGGGAAAAAGAGGTTAGTAATTGACTATAAACCTCTTAATCATTTTCTTAAGGACGACAAATTTTTAATCCCTAAGGTCTCATTCTTACCCACTCTAATAAAAGAAGTTCATATCTTTTCAAAGTTCGACCTCAAATCCAGATTGATAGATAAAAACTGTCTTTTATATACCCAATACCTAATATCAATAAAAAGTAATGTCCTTTGAGCTTAAGAATCATATGTTAATTTTTTTTTGTCCTGCGAATATATTAATTACTCATTTCTTTTGTACTTTAAGCAAATGGATTAATTATTCATTTGAATAATAGTTTTTGAAATACTAATAAGTAAAAACAATGGTACAAATAATATTTTTATAAAATAAAAAAAATATAATAGTTGAGTAAAAGTTATGAGAAATAATTTTTAAATAAGAAAAATTAGAATAGAAATAAACTTAAATAAGTAAAAATAGAGACATTAATATAAAATAACTATTTATAAATTAATTTATTTTCTTCTTACATGCAAAATAATTTTTATTTAAATTTTACTTACTTCTCATCCAAATTAGATTAGTCTTGACTCTTAATTAAAGTCCTAAGTTATGGGTAAGTCATATTAAGATGTAACTTATGGGTAAATCACATCCATAGACGAAAAAAATTTATTATGATCAAATTGAAAATTTGTATTATATAAAATACTGAAAAATAAAAGAAAGCTAAGTATTTTTTTATTTTATATTATTTTTGGACCGAGGGTTTAAGTATCGTGGTGTGAACCCTTACTAACAACTATAATTTTTGGTTAAGTGGCTAACGCTGCGCGCTCATCCTTTGGTATTAGAGCGAGGACGCGCACTCGATTCCTGCAGGGACGAATTGAGGCAGTGAGTGGTAAGTCCCCATAAGATTCCCAAAGAGCGGGGAATCGGAATCGTGGAATCGTGGTGGGACCGAGGGTTTAAGTATCGTGGTGTGAACCCTTACTAACAACTATAGTTATTGGCTAAGTAAAAAATAGATAATAATAATAATATTTGTTTCACAGGTAGGAGGAGTATGAATGATGGTGGGACCGATGATTTAAGTATCGTGGTGTGAACTCTTACTAACAATTATAGTTATTGGCTAAGTGGAAAATAGATAATAATAATAATAATGTTTGTTTCACACGTAGGAGGAGTATAAACAATGAATAGATAGAAAATGAGTGAGATAAAAGTGAAAAGGGAAAAGAAAAATCCAATAGATAAAGTCTGAAATTTCAGTAAACATTAGAAAGTGGAAGAGATTGCAGAGAACAAATCTGGATAGCGATCAACGAACACTTTCTAACTCACCTTGTGACTCCTCTCGATTCATCCTATGGCCATGAAAAATTGAAACCCAATCCACAAATCTTAAACCAAATCCTTAAATCTGCAAAAGAAAATGGCTTTAAGAAGTTCCTTTACCTTTCCACGCTGCACTTTCTTCCACCAACACTCTCAATCCACTTATGCTTCTTCCAGAATCTTCGTCTCAATCTTGTTCCCCAAATCCACTTCACTCACCTGCATTCATGAATTCCACAAAGACATGCACTTAGCACCCTCTTTTAGCAAGAGGAATCTCAACCTCACCCTTCTTCTCACAATGTTCCTGTGTGGCCAGGCTGTGCCGTTGCCAAATATTCGTGGTGCACTCTTGTTGGCTCAAGAATTGGAGTTTCAGAGATACACTGATTCCAAGGAAGGTTTCACTCTTCTTACACCGTCTTCTTGGACCAAGGTAAACTAAACTACAAGCTTTTCAGTTGAAACTTAAAGCTATGACATTTAAATATTGCACTAGTTTTTTTGGTGAACAATATTGTAGTAAGTTGATACTAAAAGTTGGATGAATTTGTGTTCGCTGGTGCTTAAATGGAAAAGTTGAATAATTACAAGCTGACACTATGACCTAATCTTTTAAGATTTTGGGTGAAATGTTTTCATATTTTCTTATATAGGTAGTTCTGATCCATTCCCATGAATCTCCTACTTGTTACCTCCTCGCAAATACCTTGGTTACACAATTTTGAAATTAGCAAAAATTGACTGCTACGGAGGATGGAATTATTAATATAAATGGACTCCTATTTGTAATTGCTATCTCCATTTTTATTTGTATTTTTTTATATTTAACATTTAATAAATATATTAATTTAATCTTGTTTGTTAATATGTTACTTTTTTATTTACATACTAATTTTCACAGCATCACATCATATGAGCATCTATGCAAATATATAACTAGATAATTACAGGCCAACAATGTCAATTCATGAGTAATATATTAGGGCCAAAGTAAATATATTTATTTGATATTTATAACATTGAATTTATAATAAAACAGATCTACCAAATACTTGTTTAACCCAAAATAAATTTAACTAATGATTGAAATTATTATAATAAGAAACACCCAGAAGTTGACAACCATTGATTTTGGCAAGTGTGTCAACCCAGAAGAAAAAAATAAACATCATGAATAAGAACAGTCTTTGCTAATGTGGTTACCAGGTTGATAAAGCAGGGGCAACTGTGTTGTTTCAAGAGGAGAATATGGGAAGTAACAATATTGGGGTTGTGGTAAGCCCAGTTCGTCTTAAGACTCTTGAAGAGTTCGGGACACCTCAGTTCGTTGCTGATAAGCTTTTACAAGCCGAAAGACGCAAGGTAAACTGTTCTTTTTTCGCAGCTGCTTATTTTAGCCATTGTAAAATGTGTGAGGTGGTATGGTTGCCGTTTTGTTTGTGATCTTCAATATTGTGAAAAATTGCAAAAACATAGTGGTAGTAAGGCAACAAATGTAATCTCAGAGACTCCAAAAATCTTGATTCGTGGAATCTTTTTTAAAACCTTCTTGGTACCTTTTTACTGTGTAGAAGAATTCCACGTCCACTACATTATACGACGAGAGAAAAAGGAGCTGAAATTCACGTTAGCATTTGTTACCTTTGTTCCACTTTTAAAATGATTTCATGTCAGCAATGCTGTACGTATAGTGCACTTTTTAAATTCATATAGCATCTGTGTAATGTTTTCTCATAGTAAAACATGTCTTTGTGTTCTTATAATTGGTGGATAGACATAAAATGATTGTATGATGTATTATTAACTTTTGTTACTTATTGCCTTGACATTTAGGAAAGTACAAAGGAGGCTGAATTGATTACATTAGCAGAAAGATCAGGAGAAGGAGGGTTGCAAATTTATGAATTTGAATACAAGGTCGATAGTACTCGAGGAGGGATGAAAAGGATATTTTCTGCAGCATTTGTGGCCTCAAAGAAGCTCTATCTTCTAAATATTGCTCACTCTGATAAACCAGAGAGTCCTCTTGACCCGCATAAGAGAATGATTTTAGAGCAAGTTCTTCATTCCTTTGATGCAGCAGCTTAACTCTGGCATGAAAAATTTGTTTTTCTGATTTTTTTATTCTTTCTTGAGTTTTGATTTGATTCCCAAGTTATGGCGAATGAGTTGTCTTAGTTCTCATGATATGTGAATCTCATTGTACTTAACTTAATTGCCAAAAGCAGAGTTGGGTAGAACTCTTTAGAAGGAGAAAACTGTAAAAAAAGAAAGAGAAACACAAATGTTTCATAACTAACTAATACAAGCACAAAACTAACATGTATCTAACCCAAGGAAAAACAATCTACTAATACCCCTCTCAAGTTGGATGGTAAATATCACAAAGACCTAACTTGAAAACAAATGTGTCAAATGACTTGTGATGAAGGGGTTTGGTGAAGGCATCAACAAGCTGGACTGAAGAAGATACATACAAGCAAATGAATTATTTCATGTTGAAGTTTTTCACGAATGATATGATAATCGATCTCAATGTGTTTGGTATGCTTATGAAACACTTGGATTATGAGCAAAGTGAATAGTAGAATGATTGTCACAATCGGTGGCGGATCATCTTGGGAGTTGAGGGGTCATGGCCCCTCCAAAGTTTTGTAACTCCCATGTAATTTATGATTTTGACTTCCACAAACTTAATGAACATTTAATATATTTACTTATATATTTATAATTTTATTCTCTCGATCCTTCCTCGTTTTGTAACTCTTATATAATTTATGATTCAGACTTAATAATTATTTAATATATTTAAGTATATATTTACAATTTTATCCTTTCACATTTTCATCTCTTTACTTCATTTTATATTTATTTATTATTTATTAATAATATATTATTTGGCCCTCCAAGATGAATGGTCAAAATCCGCCACTGGTCACAATACACAACTGTAGGATCCAAAGGAACATGTAAGTCATGAAAGAGATAATGCAGCCATTAGACTTCATAGGTTAAGCTGGCCAAGACTCTGTACTCGACTTCAGAGGAGGAATGGGAAACGATAAATTGCTTCTTGGATTTCCACAAACTTAAGGAAGAGTCAAGAAAAACACAAAACTTTGTAACAAGCTGATGAGTATCTAAACGAAAAGCCCAATCGGAACCCTAAGTGTAGCTTTGTAGTGAGTGTCAAGGGATTAGTCATATATTAACTGAGTTGCTGGACAAAAAAGACAATATTTGGCTACGTGATGGTAAGATACAAGAGCTTACCAATCAAACGTCTGTAGCTAACAACATCATAGAGAGTTTGGCCATGAGTAGTTTGCAATTTGGTAGAGGGGTCAAAAGGAGTGGGAATAGATTTGGAACCAAGTAACCCGCTATCATCAAGGAGTTAAAGAGTATATTTGCGCTGATTCATATGTATGTCAGGCTATGATCTTGCAATTTCAAGTCTGAGAAAATAGCGCAATGAACCAAGATCTTTAATTTTAAACTTGGTGTCTAAGACATGCTTGACAGATTGAATCTCGGTTATATCATTGCCAACAAGAACAAGATCATTAACGTAAACTTACAAGGCAGTAAAAGATTTAGAACTCGATTTTACAAATAAAGTTGGATCAACAGAAGATTGCTGGTAATTAAGAGATACAATAGTGGCAGATAAAAACTATGTCATTGCCACTAGCTTGCTTGAGGCCATAAAGGAACTTGTGCAAGTAACAAACTTTAGAAAAACCGAGAGGGAGTAAATTAGGTAGAGGGAGCATATAAACCTTTTCATGCAATTCCTTATGAAGGAAAGCATTATTTATGACAAGTTACTCCAAAAACCATCCTTTAACAACTGCAATAGCTAAAAGAACTCGTACCTTGGTGATTTTAGCAACTGAGGAGAAGGTATCAAAAAAATCTACACCTTCTAACTGAGTATAACCCTTGACAACTAGGTGTGCCTTATAGCGTTCAATAGTGCCATCAACATGATATTTTACCTTGTAGACCCATTTACAACCAATAGGACTTTTACCTTGGGGAAGCTCAATAAAAGATCAAGTGTTATTTTGTTGTAAAGCCTAGAACTCAACATTCATAGCCTTTTTCCAACAATCCAATTTAGAGGCTTGTGAAAAGTTTTTAGGTTTATAAACAATGGTGATAGAAAAACAATTTTTTTTTAGAGACTTGTGAGAAGTATTACAATGGTTATAACTAAGAACAAAGAATAAAGGATAAGCACAATTCCCTTCAAAAAGATGACTTGAACAATTTGAAACCACCGCAGAGTGGCAGTGAAAATCTACAAGGTGTGAAGGTTGATGACGAAGTCTAGTAGAATGTCTAATGGGTTGAAGGGATTGTTGCTCTATAGATTGAGAAAATTTTGTGTATGGGCTAAAGGTGTGATCAAGGGCCAGGAGTAATAGTAGGAATGTGAGGGGAATGTTGTGTAGTTTCAAATAGTAAAGGAAGTGAAGGAGAAGCATTGGGTGAGGTAATAGATATAGTAAAAGGAAACACATTTTTATAAAGAATAACATTTCCTGAAATGAAAATTTGATGAGATTGGAGATCATATAGAACATATCCTTTTGTACCTTCTCTATAGCCTAAGAAAACAATTTTGTGTGTTCTAGATAGAAACTTAATTCTATGAGATTGAAGAGTACTAGCATAGGCAAGACAACCAAAAAATTTTGAGATGAATCATGCTAGGGGGTTGATTATACAAGAACACATAAGGACATTTAAAATGCAACAATGAAGTAGGTAACTGATTAATAATGTGAATAGCTTGTTGTATAGCAAAATGTCAGGTAAATGCGCTTGATGAAACAAGTCTCTTGTTGAGGAGTCTTAACACAGGTTCGTTGATGAATGATGCCTTTTAAGGAGAAAAATTCATGTAATAAAAATTCTACTCCATGATCAGTGCAAAATTTTTTAATTTGGTCTGAAACTGAGTTTCAATCATAGAGAAAAACTATGTTAAATGTGTTTTAGTTTCAAATTTATTGTTCATGAATTTGACCCAAGTAAAACGTCAGTATCATCAACTAAGGTGAGAAAATATTTATGACCAGATAAAGAAGGTACAGAATAGGATCCCCAAATATCTCCATGAAGAATATCAAAGATTTTATTTGAAAATGTTTCACTACTATGATATGGCAACATCTTTTGTTTAACAAAATGACAAATGTTACAAGGAGAAGTATGTTTACAATAAGGAATGAAAGGAAACTGTTGAAAAACAATACATAAAATGGAATCAGAAGGGTGACCTAATATAATGTGCCAAAGGGAAGCATATGTGGAACTAATGGTAATGGTGTTAGCTGCAACAAGAGGAGGATTAGGGTGATGAGGAGGCAGACTTATCATGTATAATCTTTAGTGCAAGTTAGCTGAACCAATCATCTTCCTGGAAGTATTCTGCATAATAAAACAAGAATTAGAATTAAAAGACAGGTTGTAGTTAAGAGTGTGAATCAGTTTGTGAACTGAAATTAAATTGACACAAAATTCTGGTACATTGGGAACATCATAAAGAATCAATGATTCAGATAATAGAATAGTACCAGAAATAGAAGTGAATACTTGAACATTATTGGGTAAAGTGATTAAAATAGGAGAAATAGACTTGTAAATAACAAAGTGTTGGAAATGAAAGTAATATGATCAGTGACACCTGTGTCTAGAAGTCACTGATGACTATTTTTACTTGAAAGATTAGAAAAGGGTCTAGAGAAGATGGGTGGGGATGTGACCGTGTTGGAAGTGTATGAGACCGAAGAAGTGGAAACAAAGGATTTGGATTGTTGTAAAAGTTTTAGAATGTCTTGAAATTACTCTTCAGTAAAATGAATCACTGGTCTTGAAGCTTCTTGAGGTTACAAGGTATTTGTTGCAAGTGAATAAGAGGAAAAATCATTAATGTTGACAACATTAGCCATGCGTGTACCTTTAGATTGATACCCTAGGGGAAAGCTATGTTTAAAATAACATGTATCAACGGTATGGTTAGTTCTTTAAGAAAACGAATCACCTGATCTTGTTGCTTATATTTTCCAACAAACGCAATTGTACCATAAGAACACGAAACAAAACACTTATAAGCAAGGAGAGGGTGAAAAGTATTGATTTCTTCCCAGATAGTGCATAAGGCAGTATAAAACAAAGTGACTGAAGAGGTACCTTGGGGTTATTTGTGCAATTCTTCTTGTAATTTAGCAACACAGAAAAGATCGCCTTGATGGAAACGGTAATAGAGATCTTGCAAGATAGGGGAAGCGGAGTTGATCCAAATGATGGATTGAAGGATTGATTCATGCACAGATCATTGAAGCCAAGAAAGCACCATCATTTTACACTGATCCCAAGGTTCATGCAAAGGAGCATCTAGCGGCGGTTCAAGCAAGTTGCCATCAACAAATTTTAACTTGTTCTTAGATTTTAGGACAAACTTTATAATGTGAAACCAGACATGATAATTCTTGTCATCTAAGAGAGAAGAGACAAGAATGAGAGTAAGGTTCTCATTGGAATGGAAAAAGAAAAGATTCAAAGGGTTGGTATGAAAATCGGAATAAGAGCCATAAAGAAATGAAAAAAAAAATCAAGAAAGAGAAGAAATATTTGAAATATCTGATACCATTTTAGTTATCACGTAAATCTCTTTATATTGAACTTAATTTTCAAAAAATTACAAACTGCTAACTCCGTAAAAGGAGAAAACTGAAAAAAACAAAAAGAGAAAGACAGAAATGTTTTATAACTAACTAATACAAACATAAAAACTAATATATATCTAACCCAATATATCTAACCCAACGAAAAACAATATACTAATATGATGTGTTCAAATCCTTAGATACTCTTTCATCATCATGATATTTAGTTAAAATGGAAAATCATAAGAAGGCTTATGGATTATAATATTTATACATATACACGTACGATCCATCAGTTTTTACAACTTTATTTGCAGTATAGGAACTGCAATTTAAGTATTTAGGTGCCAATTCCAAATTTATTTTTACTAGATGGATGCTCCTATGTGACTTAATATATAAAGTAAAATTTCCATTCTATTTATATATTATAATTTCATCATAATTTTAGTGGACATAAGATCTCGATTAAAGATGGCTCCCCTTCTTTGTTTCCCTTTTCTCCAATGGTTTATCTGAGAAAAAGAGAAATATGTCAACGTATATATGGTTGTGCACAGAATTTCAAATTTGCAAAATCTGACAGAATATTCTTGATCAGCATAATGTTAATTCCTGCTGTTGTAATGAGGAGTTTGGATAAGTACCACCAACATTTTATAGAAGAAACCCACTGTTTCATGTAAATGGACTCTGATTTCTAACCCAAACTAACCTAATATTCAGGCGCAAGTTCGCTTAAAAGTTATACTTCACATGTAGTTTATTTACTTGAGATTAAATATTTCCTCTTACACCCAACTGAACTGTGTCACCAGAAACGCACACATTTCTATTATTGATTAAAATTTATTAACAAGAAGTTTGACTTCATAATTTTGAGTTTCTTCAGTAAATTTCGGCTTACAATAAAATATATATTAAACGATTGTGTTATACTGTATAGTATTTTTCTCAGGATAAATGTGACATAAAAGCAACCTATACTACTTATAGTGGGGAACAGGGGAACATGACGAATGGACATGTTCTCGATCCTCTCTAGAATGTCAACGAAGGCAAAGTCCAACGATGCAAATCAAGAAATGTATTTCAAACTCAGATGCAATAAACCAATCCAATTCATCATTGTAGCATAATATAAGAGGGATGATATTTTGACGTCTCTAACATTCAATGAACATCTGAATTTATTAATATAATAATAAATATTATAATTATTATTATATTAATATAATCTGTTGTCAAAAGAAAATTTCCGATAATGTAATACACAAAGCGACAAATGAAAAACAATTTTTTGACTATTTAAGCTAAACGATTACTAGGTTGGCCTATTACAACGAGCATTACACTGTGTGCATTTACTTTTCAACTTGCGAGTGTGAAATCGTTTTTCTCTTTCATAGTATGAGAGAAAACACTGACCCATGACTGGATAAAGCAGCACGAAATATGTTGCTTGCACTTGTTACTTGCCCCAATAGACTATTCAAATATTGCAACTAGAAAGTTTGAATCTTTCAACTGAAACACTAGTCAAATATCGTTCTTTGCGTCCAGTCTTGATTGCTTATGTTTATGAGCTTTCTGAACTCTGTTGTGAGGTTCTTATCTTTTTCATATTACATAGGGAACTCCTCAATAGAAGTCTGTTTCTATGGGGAATGAAAGAAGCTTTGCAGAAGTATCAGGAAACACAACTATGGATTCAGCAGAGAAAAGGCTTAATGAGCTTGGCTACAAGCAAGAACTGAGAAGAGAAATGGTGTGTATTTTATTTTGTATTATTGCCATCTTGTGTTTGATGGAGTTGATCATGATACTACTTTTAAGTAAATAAAATAACTTCACTTGTGATTAAATCTGTTTAGCTTCTCCTTTTATGGTGCAGACTATGTTCAAAACTCTGGCAATATCATTTTCCACAATGACCCTTTTCACTGGAATTACACCTCTCTATGGTTCTAGTCTTCAATATGCAGGCCCCGCATCTCTTGTGTGGGGATGGGTAATGGTTTCTTTCTTCACTTGGTTCGTTGGGATTGCAATGGCTGAGATATGCTCCTCGTTCCCGGTTTGTCTCTTCTAACGTGCTGATTTTGTTTGTAGTGGTGTTTAAGGCTTAATATTTTAAAATATAATTTATGGAAAGGCATAGAATTTATCAAACAGGTACTATACTACAGTTAAGCTTGGTAAAAAAAGAATTCCTTGATGTTTACAGTCTATAGATCTAGCTATCTGAATTTGATTGAATCTTGAATCATGAAAATATGCCATTTTCAATTATAAAATATTTGAGTTAATAATGGCCTTTTATACCATCAGGAGAAGGGTTAGTCCCACGTAGCGTAGTGAATCAAAATTTAATTTTTGCTAGGAGAATTGTCAATATTTAGTATTCGACAATGTTTCGAATAGGATTAGCTATGAACAGCGGCATGGGAAAAAGTAAGTCTTTTTTGCATATTGGAGACTTTACATCCTAAAAGTACTTGTCGATTCCTGTTACATAAAAATAAATAAATCATGTAAATGAATTTTGTAACTTAACTAACTTTCACTTCCTATTGAATCTAACAGACGACTGGTTCTCTGTACTTTTGGGCTGCCCATTTAGCTGGTCCAAAATGGGGACCATTTTCTTCATGGTGCTGTGCTTGGCTTGAGACCATTGGGCTTATAGCTGGGATAGGGACTCAGGTACTTTGGTGAAATTTCTAGTCAATATTTTCAGATAATGTTATGTGGTTTACTCATGCTTTTTATGGTTAGAAAAGGCATATGCAGGATCACAAACATTGCAGAGTATAATCCTCCTCTCAACTGGCACAAACAAAGGTGGAGGGTACTTCGCCCCAAAATGGCTATTCTTATGTATGTACATTGGCCTCACTGTTATATGGGCGGCACTAAACACATTTGCATTGGAAGTGATTGCCTTGATTGATATAGTTTCAATATGGTGGCAGGTACTTCTATTACTTCCTTGTATACACTTTATATCTGCCATAAGATGGCCTAAGCTTGCTTATTCTGATATTAAAAAAACAGCAGATAGAAAAAAGATGGCAGGTACTATTACTCCTTCCTTATATTCTCTAAACACATTATGCCAATATGTTCTAGAAAAAGAAAAAGAATTTGCAAAAAGAAAACAAGACCATTCATTTCATTTTCATTAGTTCAATTTTTTTATTCACTCAGACCGAACAAAATCAACTCGTGAACACCCTAAGAAGTGACAGATAGTTGTGTAAAGTTGATGTTTTGACTAAACCCAAATTCCCTTGTGAATTCGCATATGTTACAGTTCATAATTGTTTATTCCTATAAATGAATATATTCTGAAATGTACTTCATGATATGCTCAACAATTTTAAGGTTTTTGGGTGTCCTAGGAAGTAACACACTCATTTATTCTGTCAGGTTATTGGTGGATTGGTGATAGTCATAATGTTACCTCTGGTAGCACTAACTACAAAATCTGCTTCATTTGTATTCACACACTTAGAATTAGCCCCTGGATCAACAGGAGTAACAAGCAAACCATATGCTGTTATCCTATCATTTCTTGTCAGCCAGTATTCCCTCTATGGCTATGATGCTGCAGCACATCTAACTGAAGAAACCAAAGGTGCAGACAAGAATGGGCCTATTGCAATACTAGGTAGCATTGGGATTATTTCAGTATTTGGATGGGCATATATCTTGGCACTTACATTCAGCATTCAGGTAAGCGTAGGTAAATCTAAGTTAGTAATATCAAATCAATAATCTTGAAACTATAACCAAGCAATGAACACCTCTTTTGAGAGGAAAATGATTTTATGATCCAAAGGATGATAGTAACTTCACTTCTCAACTCTTATTCAGGATTTTGGCTACCTTTATGATGTAAACAATGAGACTGCTGGAGCTTTTGTTCCAGCACAAATACTCTATGATGCATTCCATGGAAGATATCACAATTCTGCTGGAGCAATCGTTCTACTATTTGTCATTTGGGGTTCATTCTTTTTTGGTGGGCTTTCAATTACTACAAGTGCTGCCAGAGTGGTAACTACAGTAGTTTTTTGGTCTTTTTGGTTATTAGGATTTCAAGATCAATTTACCTCCTTTGCAATTGGTAGAATTTATCTTTTGAGAAAAGAAAGTATTTGATTATCCAATTTTTAGCTTTGATTAGAGACTACTAGTGTCAGAACCAAAAAGATATCAGGAGAATAATGACTCCTTACTTTATGGTGTATCTCAAACAACTTTCAGGTTTATGCTTTGTCAAGAGACAAGGGAGTTCCTTTTTCCCACTTATGGCAACAACTGCACCCAAAGTACAAGGTTCCCTCAAATGCAGTGTGGCTTTGTGCAGCAATCTGCATTCTTCTTGGTCTCCCAATTTTGAAGGTCAATGTAGTCTTCACTGCAATAACTTCAATATGCACAATTGGATGGGTTGGTGGTTATGCAGTTCCTATCTTTGCAAGACTTGTGATGTCTGAGAAGAACTTCAAGCCTGGTCCATTTTATTTAGGCAAAGCAAGAAGACCAGTGTGTCTGGTGGCATTTCTATGGATTTGTTACACATGTTCTGTATTCCTTTTGCCAACTCTGTACCCAATTGCTTGGGATACTTTCAATTATGCACCAGTTGCTTTGGGGGTGGGTTTGGGCCTAATAATGCTTTGGTGGCTGTTAGATGCAAGGAAATGGTTCAAAGGGCCAGTTAGGAATATTGATATGCAAAATGGCAAGGTATAACTTTTAGAAGTTTAAAGAAAGAATAAATTAGTAGAATATCCTTTTTGTCATTGCGTGCTAAAAATATATTGTTGGAATTGCCATGTCAGCAGAAAACTTTCATCATTCGGTTCAAAAAGGTAAGAACGATAACAGATTTGATTTTGTCATACTTTTTGTGAGCATTTAAGTAAAATACTGATTCAGCCAAGCCATAAGCACCCTAATTATTTTGTAAACTAGTTGTTCATAGGTATATTACAGAGTTAAGCTTATGTCTTGGTTTCATTTAAAATTACTAAGGAATCACTTCCCCATCCTGAAATGGGTTGAAGTTGTGTGGGAACCTCTTCACCTTTGCTCTTAGTTCCCTTAGTCCTTTTAAATCTTCCACCCATATACTGTAACTTGAGTTCTTAGCCAGAACATCTTCAGACACCTCCTTGTTATCAATAAGGTCCACAGCATACCTCTCAAATTTCTCGATGTTATCCCACAGCAGAGCCAACTTGCTTGTGTCACTCTCACTTCTAACACTATTCAACCAGTCCCTTGCTTCCTCCACCCTTGCCCAAAAGCATGAATCTTGGGTCAAACTTGCAAACTGGCTCCTCCTCTCATTATTTTCTTCTGCGGTAGCCATTCCATCCTTCCACCACCTGTCAAAGAACTCGTATCTCCTCTCTCTGCCATGCTGTATGTAATGGCCCCTGGTTGTGTGCGTTCCCTTCCCATAATATTCTGCAATGTCTAATGGCTCAACCAAGAGTTTGTAGAAATGTGAAGCATTGACCCATTTTTCTCGCACTACCAAATCATGAGGCAGCTCATTTCTCTCCAACATCTCAATCACATTGTTCCAAAACCTGGCAAGTTTGTGACGATTCATGTTGATTTTCATGGCCATTTTTGAAGTGCTCCTTCTCCTCTTGAATAAGTCATAGTATCCCATTTGATCAACTTGCTGGTCACACCAGGATTTATACCATTCTATTTCAGCCCTATAAGGCAGAACCTTTGATAATTTAATTGGTAACACAGCAGCATTCTTGGTTGGTGAAGGACCCATTCTCCTTGTCGACTTAAGGCATTCCTTGGCCGATTCCTAAAGATATAGAGCGAAAGTAATTTCTTTTAGTGAAATCTCCTTCCAGTTGAAACTACGAATCATGTGTAACTAATTATAGTATTTCTTTGTGAGTGAGAAGACATAGTTACTCGTGTTACACTCAAAATGTATTCAATAAATTGGCATTTTGGTGTTTACGTGAAAGAAGATAAGAGATGACGAAACATCACATAACATAGTGGTGGAGAAACTATAGCATGGTCGGACACCACCACAAATTCATGGTCTCGACCAATTTACACTGCAAATAGTCGAACTTTTTATTTGCCAAAAAGAATTAATAAAAGTTGACTATGCATAATTGTGAGCCTAGATAGCGTATTTACCTGGTTTGCTAAACCTGAAGATCGAACCGCCAATTCAAGTCCTGCTTCATAGCTTGAGT
Organism: Sphenostylis stenocarpa; assembly: GCA_963425845.1. NCBI lineage: Eukaryota > Viridiplantae > Streptophyta > Magnoliopsida > Fabales > Fabaceae > Sphenostylis > Sphenostylis stenocarpa. The sequence goes on from OY731406.1 coordinate 25,346,283, forward strand.
CAGGAATGTTCCCCAACATGGAATTTTTCTGGTTCAAGAATTGCAAAGACAATTTCTTAATATAGTCTCCATACTTTAGGTGGTCCTCAATACTACAAGCTGGGGAACCAGATACAAACAACAAATGCATCATCTTTATAACAGCTGTTGAACTATCCACACACACTGCTCCTTCTGATGAAACAAAAAGGTAGCTCCCAAATGGGTGAAACAAAATTGGTGCAGATCCTTCTCCGTCTTGTGTGGCTGCATCCAAGCAACTCATCACAAAGTTGAACAACTCTTGCTGTTGGTCAGAAATTGGAACTGCAAGCTTCCCAAAACCTGGAGTAGTCATGGACAGTCGCCAAAACTGAAGCAGGAAGTTTACCTGAGTAGTGTAAGGGGTTATGGGTGCAAAGAGCAGCCTTGGCATTATGTCATGCTTTGAGACCACATGACAGAAGTTACCACCCCATCTCTCTTTGAGAATGGCACGAGGGAAAGAGTCATTCCCTAGCATTGGTGAACCAAAAGTGAGGCATAAGACTGACACAGATGTAGAGGAAGATATATGGTGGAGGTAAGACAATAGCCAAAGAGCACATAGAGAGGCAGTGGCTCCTCCAATGGAGTGGCCAGTTATGACAATTGTTTTGGTGGTGGAATTTCCCATGAGTGCCAGCATCTGGTTGGTAAGTAAGACTGTAAATTAGGAATTAAGATTGTAGGAAGAGAACAATTACAGTTTTAAGATTGTAACATGGATCATTAAATTAATGACTAAAATGAAATTGATCTCATATGGTCGGTAATGAAACACTTTTCTCAAGCTAAAGGATAGGGTGCTTAAATCTAATTCAAACACCAATGAGAATTCTTTTTATAATAAGAAGTGAAGACTATAAAGCTATTCAGTGGTGCATCATCATATAGTAAGTTATGTGTTTATTTTATTTTTTACCATTTAAATATTATACGACAACCTATGCTTATAATTATCTTTTCTCATAGCAAGAAATTTCTCATTTAAGAAGCTTTCTATAAGTTAGAGTTGCACTTTTATTTTCACTCACTCGTTCTTATGCTATTACTGATACATATGATATAATTGAAGTTATAATAATAGTTAATTAAAAAGTTGAAGTTATATATTATTTAGTTCTTAAGTTTTTCAAAGATTCTCCATGTTTATTTTCATATATTATTTGAATTAGAATAATATTAAATTTAATTTTATTTCAATATTATATATATATATATATATATATATATATATATATTAAATTAAGAAAAAAGAAAGTGGGTTGGACTCTCTTCGGGTTTTCCTATGCATGGATGGATTTAGTTCTTTCATAGCAATATCTGCAACAAAGTCATCTCCAACATTAATATAGTCTTGAAGCAGATTTTTATGGAAAAAAAAATCTATTATTTTAATTAAAAATCATCACAGTTCCATTTAAAAACTATCTTTCAAAATATTGTTGGATGTAAAATTAATTATTAATGTAATATTATCAATTTTGTTTATGTTTTTCTTTCAACTGTGACAAATAAGGCAATTTATTTAATCTTTCTCGAGACATAATTAATCTTCAATAAGATTTCAATAACTTTAACTTTAAAAAACTTAATTAATTCATTTGATACAGTACAATGGAGTCGTTATTTTTTTAAATTATTATTAGTTTTACTATTAAATACTTTTTAATTCACCAAATATATCAGTGGGATAAATAAGTAAAGCTGTTTTGTTACACATATATGTACATACTTGGATTATAAATTATTAAAAAGAGTATCACAAATTATTGATGTAAAAGAACCATAAATTGAAAAGGAACTTCTATTAAAATATTTAAACGTTCTTCATTTAAAATTTAAAAAAATATGCTTCACTTAAAATGACTATAATTTTAATCTTTAATTTTAGTTTATCCCCAAATAAATTATATCAATGTTTGTATTTTCAGCAAAGATAATGTATATATTAAAAAAAGAGGTCATTTAGATTAAAAAAAAAAAGTGATATATTTATTAATATTATTAACATGTGAAAAAACTTTAAACATGGAAGGAATATTTTAATATCAATTATTTTTTTCCTGACTTTCACTAGTCAATGGTGGTTAAATTCTCCTAAGATACACACATTATATAATGATGATTAACATATCAAATAAGAATGATGGAGGGAGAATAATTTCCACTCTTGACTCTAAATGGATTCCACTTGGAGTCTTTTGTCTATAGTCAGTGCTAGGAGCATTATCTATTTGGTGGCAGAGGCCAATAATTGTTAGATAAAAATGTGGTATTTCATATCCTTATTCATTTTTCCTTGTTTACGTTAAAAGATTCGTTCACTAGACCAATTTATTAATATTTTTATATATATATATATATATATATATATATATATATATATACATTTAATTATAAGAATAGTTTTTAGTTTTTATATATTAATTAATATTTTTATTAGATAATTAAAAAATTATTATATTTGTATGTTAAAATATTTAATTATAATTAATAATTTAAATTTAATTATTTAATATTTATAATTTAAATTATAATATTATAATATATTTTAATAATATAATAAAAAGTTATATTTTTTTTAATTATAATTTTTTTATTTAAATTTTAATATATAAATAATTTTTAAAACAAGTCCGGTCATCATTAATTTATCATGTTCCAGATTAAATGAGATGGGATACAACGAATTTGGTAGATTGAAATTATCAATCTTTATTTAACATTTTTTTAAATGGACTCACGGATCAAAATGTGGAATCCAACCATTTTATCATCCTAATCTCTCTCTCCCAGTGACTTAGTTGGTAGTATATACGTAATGGAGAAAATCGTACTGAGGGGAACATATTGTTTGTCACGGACTTGTGGTCTTAAGTCCCCGAACGATTCACACGCCAAAAATGTTCTTGGCTTTTTGTACCCTACTTTATATAGAGTTAAAAAATGCACAAGAAAATCAATAATTTCTCGAATAAACAAGGAGCGACGTTACCAGTATGTGGTGCTAAACGACATGAGAGGGCAATTATTTTCGGGTTTGAAGACTCGGGTCTTTCTTCTTTTTCAGAAACTTAATTGATTTCAAATGATAACAAATTGGTGGCACTCATTAATGACGTACCTGGAGGCTGAATTGAGTAGGAGTTGCGAATCTTCCACGGATCCTTTGAAATCTAAAATTATTGTACAACGAATGTTGCAAAATAGCAAACTATTGTAACTGATACCAGTAAGTTTTTTTTTATGAATGGTGACATAAGTATTAAAGTATAATTTAAGAACGTGGTTAAGGAGTGAATTTTTAAGGTTTCATATGAAGAAAAATATACTCTTTGAAGCTGAGAAAAAATATCATGACTCATTAATAAAACAGTTTTATTATAATACACAGGAGTGTACTAGTATATAGTGTCTAAAACGTTTATGGTAATGGTAATTATAAGCAAAGAAGGATCAGTGTTATTTGTACAATTTCATAAAAATTGTATCTTGAGTTCGTTAAATTTCATAAAAGTTACAATTTTTATTTATTTTATCTCTTAAAATTATGAAAAAATAAAAAAAAAATTAAGGTTCTTCAAAATAAATTGAACAATACATGGAAAGCGGAAATTTGTTTTAACTGTTCGCATATTCCATGTATATTATTCTTCTTTGCTCACTTTCAAGAAAAACACATCTTTCTACTTTGCTTTATTCTTTCTCAGCTTTCAAAGCTTAACTACCACTAATAAAAAGGGAGAAAATGTATCTGCGAAATGTGTGTGAAAAGGAGACGGGATGGACTGATGTTATAATATGCTAATATTTATCATGTCACTTTAGGCTTTTCTTTGAAAAATGTTTTTTTAATACTGTATTATTACAGTGCATGAGTATAAAGAAGGAATAGATTAAGAAAAGAAAATATGATGGAAAATAAAGAAAAAAAAGCAAGATAAAAAAAGAGAAGTGATGTAATAAGATGATAACCCCTTTTCTTTTCAACTTTAATCTTCAATTTTAAATTTCAATTTTGTTGTTTTCTTTATAATTGACTTGATATTCTACTATTGTGTATATATAGTGTGTACAGTTTAGAGAATGAGTACCAATTCCCACCAATAATATATCCTTACTTAAGCCGACAATATAGAATGCCATCTTTATTTTCTGTATAACTATATAATATATATATATATATATATATATATATATATATATATATATATATATTTTACTCTAAAAATATTAAATTAACTAAGTCTATTTTATATGACTTAATTTAAGTGGAGAGAGTCTTTTAGTAATAACAAAAAGTTAAATTTAAAAACAAAATTATTTCGCTTATTTATCTATCAATCTTTGTTACTAATTTTTTACTTTAATAATTATGATCATTAATTGGAGATTTGTGATTTAGTATGATGATGTGACTTTATTTTAGGTTTTTTTTTTAAATTTAAAAGTGTTTCGATATATTGATTTGTAGATATTATTTATACATTTTTATTTAACTTTTGTGTCCATGTCTTAATTTTAGTAGAATTTAATTGAGTAGGCTGTATAGTAGATTTTTACTTCTAAGAGATTTTTCCACGTTAAAACTTTATTGTGATTATTCTTATTTTTATATTAGTATTGTTAGAGTATAGGGAAATTATTTTCGCTTCATATTTATTATTATTATTATTATTATTATTATTATTATTATATATATATATATATATATATATATATATATATATATATATATATATATAAACTAAAATTTTGTAAATGAAGAAAATTAAAGGGCCTGAGTGAATAATTTAGATAACCATCAAACTATTCTAAAAGTATGTTTTCAGTATGTATTCATTTCAATTGAGTTTCTGACGTGAATATAATCATGTTACTACATTTTACTATATTTATTTTAACCTCATAGTTCATATTCTTTTACATACATCTACACTGTTATTTGTTTATAAAAATACAAAGGCTTCTTTGCCTATCAGGGTAAATAATGTTTTGCATTTAAGCAAATGAGTCAATGGTCAAGTCGTGTAATCAACTTTATGTACAAAAAGTCATGTTATATTGAATATTTTTATATAATTTTTTTTTTAACTGAAAGTACCATTCAGTTATATTATAATTCAACTTTTATTAGGTAATATATCTAATTTTTTTTATTATATATTATAAAAATAAATTTATATATATATATATATGTTATAAATATTTTAATTAAGTAATTAATATATATTGCATATCAAAATAAATATAAATTCTAAAAAAGTAATTAATTTATATATATATATATATATATATATATATATATATTTGTTTTTTAATTATTATAATTATATATAATATATTTTTTTATAATACAAATACTAAATCTATTAATTATATTAATAAGCTTAAATTTATTTAATTTATATATATATATATATATGAAGTTATTTATTTTAAAGAGAAGTATATAAAAATTAATTTAAATATTATTTCTTTTATTGAATAGAATTAAATAAAACATCAAAATAAATTTATTATTTATATTAATATATATATATATATATATATAATAACTTTATATATTTGTTTTATAATGAATTTATATGTAAATTTTAATTTGTTTACAATATATAATATTAAATATAAAATATATAATGTTTATTTTAAAAAAATAAAATATAAATGAAATTGTAATTCTAATCTAATTTCAATTATAATAGAAATCATATAATGTAACGATTTGAAATAAAAATCGTATTATATATATATATATATATATATATATATATATATATATATATATATATATATATATAATTACACTCATATTTTATAAGATATTTTAACATTTTCTTTTAAAAATACAAATAATAATATTTTAATTGATTGACGAATAAAAATATAAAGTAAATAAATAATAATATAAAAATAAATTGTTAAATAATTATTTTTATTTTTTACAGTGTCAAAATATGACTGTTCTATTTCGTATATTACCCTATTTCTTTATTTCAAAGTAAAGGATAAAATATAACACCACATCACCCACTAAATTAAATAATAAGTTGTGTAGAATAAATTAAATACCCTGTTATGTGAAAAAGCCAAATAAAACATATACACCAGAATAAACTTAGCAAGTATATACACAAAACGACGAATATACCGCATTTTGTTTGAAAAGAAAAATTATCTCCAATGCTAAGTTTTAAGGCCATCAAATAGTGAATACACTGGATGGATATGTACTGTTAGAGAAAATAATTTTGTATTGTATAATTACACTATCGATGTATAATCTAATTTTTCATAAATATCTTAAATCAATTTTGGATAATTATTATGAAAATTAATAATTCTTTAACGAGAGTTGGGAATTATGAAACCTGATTTTGAAATGGATTGAAATAGGTGGAGAAGAGATTCAGCATCCCGGCATGCACCATCACAGGTTCGAAGTCTTCCTTGGTGCGACGCGCCGAGAAGAGTGTTAGGTCGCCGATGCTATCCAACGCCACCAAGGTTCTCCAGCAAGAGTCCGATGCTGCCGCCATTTCCACACCGGGGAAAGCGACGTACACCACGCCGCCTTCTTCCTCCGTCACAAAACTCCGAGGTGAGGTGGCGGCCACGGTGGTGCACAGCCTCCACGACTCCGACAACAGCGGCGTCGACGCCAGAAACGTTGCGAGCATCTCGCTCGTCTCGAACCTGACACATCGGTCGAAATTATTAATAAATTATTAACGCTGAAAGTTTAATAAATTAGCGCGACTTTGAATTTTGTTGTAAATTTTTTAAGTTATCGTTGATTTTGAAGAGTTGGAGAGGAGGGTGAGGTTTTACGGTGAAGCTTCGTTGGCAACCATTGGAGAGTGATGAATTCTTCTTACTAGGTTGAAGTCTTGTGGAGATATTAAGGTTTGAACGAATAGAGAATTTATGTGAATGAAGATGCAAGTGGGACGAACTTTTTCAATGGAGTGGCGATCTTTTCATACAAATATTTTATTCATAATTAATCTCGTTGAAAATATTTTGCTAATTATTTTAATCTGGGTTTAAAAAATATTAAATTAAATAAGTTTTTCAAATTTATTTATTTAATATATTTTAAGGTCAACATTTTTTTAATTCTCTATTCAGAAATTAACGTGATAATGGTTTTCAATGAGCGACTACTTTCTTTCATTTATGCATTATTTTTTTCTTCCTTTTCAAACATCACACCATTAATTTTATCAATCTTTTTGTCTTTTTTTTGCTTTTCATTTTTTATTATATATATATATATATATATATATATATATATATATATATATATATATTATGTTTCATATTTTGTTACGAGCACAATTTTTTATATTTAAGTGAAAGGATTTATATTAAACATATGAATCTTAAATTTTGTATGACAAACGATTCTGACTTCGTGTTAACTAATAGATGGATAAACAAAAGTCTAATAACTTCATAAATATTATTTTTTAATAATAGTGGTCGTCATTATAATACTAAGTTTTATCTTTCAAATACACTTATTTATAAATCTTAATATATATATTAACAACTCGTAAAAAATTGATCAATGTGTTTTATGTATTTTTTTTATTATATATATTTTTTTAGAACTAATATCCATTGGTTCATGTTAATATAAAACACATCTCAAACTCCTATATAGTTTCAAACTCGTATATAATTTGAAGTGATTGGGAAGATGACACATAATTTCAAAATGTGTTATTATGAAGACAATATTCTCTAAGGAGAATGAAGACTACACAAGTGAATCTTCCAATTCAAAATCATCAAGTAAAGAAGAGAGTGAGAATGAGGAGGAGATTATTCCAAAAGGACACTTGTTAATTGTTAGGAGAATGCTTGGAGGAATCGTAAAGAAAGATGAGGGGAGTCAAAGAGAAAACATATTCCATTATAAGTCTTTTATTCAAGGAAATGTGTGTTCATTAATCATAGATGAAGGGGGTTGTATAAATGTAGTTAACACTAGATTAGTGATAAAAATGAACTTTGAGATTAAACTTCATCCTAGCCTTTATAAACTTTAATGGTTAAGTGAGAAAGGAGAGTTGAAGGTGCACAAGCAGCTTGATATTTTATTCTCTATTGGGAAGTATGAAGATAAGGTCTTTTGTGATGTAGTTCCTATGGAAGCTAGCCATGTGTTGCTTAGGAGACTTTGGCGGTTTGACAAAAAAAACCATCATGATAGTCACACCAACAAATACACATTTGTTCACTTCTATCAAAAAGTCGCTCTATGGGTTAAGATTTGTACTAAATTGTTGTTTTCAACAACTTGTCATCCTCAAACTGATGGTCAAGTTGAAATGGTAAATAAAACTTTTCTATTCTTCTTAGAGCTATCATTAAGAAAAACTTAGAACTTGGGAAGAGTGTTTACCACATGTTGAATTTACATACAATAGGGTTGTGCATGGTACAACTCAATTGTCACCATTTGAAATAGTTTATGGTTTTAATCCGTTGACTCATTTAGATTTGTTGCCTTTACCTAAAATTTTTGATTTTCAAGATAAGACTAGGAAAATTAAAACAAAATATGTCCAGAAGTTGCATGAAAAATGTCAGGGCTCAAATTGAGAGGAAAATTGAAGGTTATGCTAAAGATGCAAACAAAGGAAGGAGACATGTAACATTGCCTATAAAGTTGATATGCTCGGTAAGTATAATGTAAGTAATACTTTTAATGTGATTGATACCCAATATCCAATATAAGGCTTAGGAGGACCCGTAACAAGAGCAAGAGCTAAAAGGGTCCATGAAGTCTTGTAATAGATGGTACTTAACCTGATGGAAGCCCAATTGCATGATGAGACTCAATTCATGGAGGCCTAGGGGAAGAAGATAATGACCTGTGTTGCTAGTTTAAACTGAGAATAATAGGTCTAATTATTATACTTAGTCTTTGTTTCATAAAAATATGTAAAATGTCCATGGGTCAAATTTAAACCTTATACCTCCAGCTTAATTATGTCTCACTTAACTATTGAGACATATTACATATCACATATTTGCTTCCGAAGGTGTAAGAACTGGTTTATTAAAAATCTAGCTCATTTTGTCATCCTTAAGATTGGTGCTTTCAATCAATGCCTCCAAAACCCATATCAAAAGAGTTTGATGATACCCTCCAAGCTATCCAAAAATGCCTAGTTGCTACTCATGTCAACCTTAACGACCAAAATAATTGATACTTCACATCCTCCTCCATGTTAATATTACAAGAATATTTATCATCCTTTCAAGTTATCCTCGACACAATCACCCTACCAATCTTTTGTTGGATCTCAACAATGTCATCCACCATTTCCACCATGGATTAGTAACACTACTTTACCTCCACCCATCATACTATACATGATAAGTATGATAAAATCTGATTTTATTTACTTATAAAGTTTTTTTTCTTATATCTATGCCATGCATTTTCTTTCAATTTTGTTAAAAATAAGTTTAATTTTTGTTAAGAAAATTTTGAATCCAAAAGTCATATTACTAAGATTTTGTGAAAATTTCACAAAGATTAGAAGTTGAAAGTGAAAGGACAAGAGTTGAGAACTGAAGATTTCGCTCAATGACCAGATCATTTGCTCAGCGAGAAGCTCATGATGGAAGAGGTGACCACATTTCAATTTTGGTAAATGAGCTTATACACTTGTTTAGTGAAATCTGTAAATTTTGTAATGATTGTGGTATCTCATTTCGTCCAACAAAAATGTGTTTTATGACCAACTTTTTAATAAAAAAAGGTATGAATAAACGAATTGTTTAGATATTAAGGAGATTAGAAAATCCTAAAAAGACTATTGGTGACCAAGAGATGTTATGGAATACCTCAGACTTGAAGATTCTCAAGGAGCATTATCAAGCTATAACCACAAGAAATGGAAAGGTAGTGGAGGTGATTTGTGAAAAGAAAAAAAATGAAGAGAAGGAGAGTAGAAAAAAAATGAGAAAATTGAGATGAGAGAGAAATAGGAGAAAAAGGAGATGCGGAGAGTAAGAAAGAGAAAAATTTAGTGAGAGTCATCCCTTACCCCCATAACTCCATCAATAAAGGAGAACAAAAAGTAATTTACTAGATTCATGAATATATTCAAGAAACAGGAGATCAAGATATCTTTTTATGGAGCACTTCAACAAATGTCTGACTATGCCTGCTTCATGAAGGGGTTGTTGACAAAGAAGAGAAAATATATAGAGGAGTGTCACTGCCGTCAAAAGAGGTGATGGTTTTTTAAGAAAAACTAACTTTGGTCATTACAACCAGAGTTAGGTAAGGGAGTTAATTACGTGTGGGGAAGGTATTAACTTCCCTACGATGCCCCTTTCGGGTTCCCTATGATAGATTGTTTTTGTAAAGAAATAAGAACTTCAAAACTACGCTTTTACCCTTATTTATTCATTGCAAAATTAAGTTATTGACTACATGACCCTTAATAGCTAATGCATAAAGATAGTAAAAAGCGATAAAATAAGCAATATGAGAGAACCTTTGAAGCAAGTTTTTTATAAGATATTCTTGAAAATAACGCTTTTTGGCAAATCTCACACTCTACAAAGTAGTTCACTCTTCTCTCGAAGCACTTTAGAACGCTTCCTAAGAACTCTAGAACTCTGGAAATGCTTCAGAGGGGTCTTAGGAGAGTATTTAGAGAATTATGCAGTTGGAGAAGTTGTAGAATGGTGTGAAAACGAGGTGAAGGTTCCCCACTTTTATAAGAATTCGCACCTGTCAAGTCGGGACCGTCGTCTCGCTTGACAAGGTCGGGACCGCCATCTCGACTTTCAGGACCGTCGTCTCGCCTTTGGCAAGTGGCGAAACGGCAGTCTCACCTTTGGAGAGTGGCGAGACGGCGGTCTCGCCTTTGGAGAGTGACGAGACGGCAGTCTCGCCTTAGCCAACAACGGTCTCGCCAAATGAGACAGCGATCTCGACCCTTTAAGTGAAATTTCTTATTTTTTGTGTACAAAAAGTCTTCCTATTCTAGTATGGAGCCTATTGGTCAATCCTAGGGATCTTTAAGGCCTTGCCCATCTTTGAACGGAAGTCTTCTGCTCTTTATTTTGAGGTCGGGCAAGATTTGGGGCCTATAGCTGGCCCCCCTTCACCTGACTAGCCGACTGTTGGCTCAATATGCCGAAAGGATCGGCTGGAGGGTGAAGGAGTTGACCCTCTTATCCGGTTGTCCTTCGGTTGCTTCCCTTATTGTGGTAACCGACCTTCTAGACGCTAAATGTGATCCTCCGGGATGCTCCTTTGATGCAGTAGTTGACCCCTTTGGTTGTAAAGTCTGGTTTAAGCCCCCTTTTGTAAGACTTGATGAGAGTATGCACCCCTATCTAGTTTGACGAGTACGAAACCCCATCTGATTGTTGTAACCTTGGGATGCTCCTTTGATGTGGTAGCTAACCCCTTGGTCGCAAAGTCTGGTTTAAGCCCTCTTTTGTAAGGCTTGATGAGTACGCACCCCCATTTGGTTTGACGAGTACGAACCCCCGTTTGGTTGGGAAGTCCACTTTGTAGGACTGGTGCGAATTATTGACTTTGTTCATGCGCAATGATTTTGCCTGTGTGCAGGTTTTTGTCTTCAGGACCTTTCTTGTCACGAAGTTGTGGTGGCGGCTTACTGCTCTGCCTCATGCACCGAGGAGTGTTTCTTGCTTGATAATTTGTTTTTGACTTTTCTGATGAAGTCTTCCAGTGTGCCAGGAATTTGTTGGTCTTCCTCCAGTTGGTTGGATATTGGGGATTCTTTTGTTTTTTGAGCTTTTGTCATAGCCATCCGACTTTGTTGGATATCGGAGATTTTTGGTGAACGCCTTTTACATAGGCAAGAATCTGCTAGGGATTTTGATTTGGTGATGCCTCTGAGCATGCAGACGTTTTGCTTGTTTGTCTTCTCTCTTTGTTGGGAGAATGATGGTTAATTCTTTATTCTGTTTTGAACTGCTCGTTTGGTGACGTCTTGTCCCTGTTTCCTGGAGTGAAATTTTTTGGGATGCTTTCTGTTTTTCAATCACAAACATGGAGCTCATTCTTCCTATATGAATGTGTTCTTTGTTATTTATGTGAGACAATTTTTATTTTTTGTTTTTCGATTTTGAGAAAGTCGTTTTGTGACTACTTGTGTGGATGTCTTAAATGGAATCTATTTTTATTTGATGCATCTAGAAAAGTGACTGACATTCTCCTGGTAGACTTTCATGATTATGCTGATGGGCTCTTTTCTTATTTATTTTCTTTTTATTAAGCCTTATCTTTTGCCTAGACCGAACTTTTGGGATTTTCGATCTAGCGGGATGCACTAATTTTGCCTAGGATATCTTAGCGGGCTTTTTTCTTTTTTATGAGTGTCTTAACTTTTGCCTAAACCGCCCTTTGCGGGTTTTCAATCTAGCAGACTGCCCTAATTTTTTCCTAAGAATCTCCTAGCAGGCATCATTTTTTTTATCTTTATTTTTCTTTTTCTTTGCTTTCTTGTATTGGTTCCTTATGCGTGCTCATGCTTCATTAATACAGAGGCATTTTCATAATTTGGTCAAGAGAAAAGAAGTAAAAGACAATTTTATTAATATAAACAAATGATTTATTTTTACAGAGGGGTTTACAAAGGGATATAGAAGCATGGCTGGCCAAGGTTGGCTATACTGTATAAACTATAACAATCATGTCCCTAACATCTCTCTCTATGGTTCTCCTAGTCGCTTCAGTTGAGATGCTCAAGCCTGGAGCGAAGACTATGCAAAGCTTGCTTGCTTCTGGAAGGATATTACCTTAGTCGTCTTGCTGTTTTTGGCTAAGGTATTCATTGTTTTTTTTTTTGAACCTCTAAATTTTGCCTAGGATGTGTCCTAGCGAGGAATATGGACCCTATATTTTACCCAGGACGCTCTTTACGAGTTATCGTCCTAACGGGTCATGAGCAATATCTTCAAGCGTAATACTTCTTTACCGCGTCTGAGTTGACCGGGTACCGAAGCTCTTCTCTGTCCATGTTAGTGAGGATAAAGGCTCCTCCTGAAAAAGCTCGCTTGACCACAAAGGGTCCTTCGTAGTTTGCTGCCCATTTTTCAATTTTGTCCTTCTGGGCGGGAAACAGTTTCTTTATTACTAAATCCCCTTCTTGAAAAGTACGAGGATTGACCCTCTTATCATAGGCCTTCTTGATCTTCTTTTGATAAGCCTGCCCATGACATATGGCGTCCAACCATTTTTCTTCGATTAAATTAAGCTGGTCATACCGATTCTGGACCCATTCTGCTTCGATTAGCTTTGCTTCCATTATGACTCTTAGGGACGGTATTTCGACTTCCACTGGCAATACAACCTCCATGCCATATACGAGGAAGAACAAAGTGGTCCCGGTGGAGGTCCGTACAGAAGTCTGATATCCATGCAGGGCGAAAGGTAGCATATCATGTCAATCCTTGTATGTTATCACCATCTTTTGGATGATCTTTTTGATGTTTTTGTTGGATGCTTCCACCGCACCGTTCATTTTGGGTCGGTATGGAGAGGAATTGTGGTGTTGAATTTTGAAATCTTGGCATAACTCATCCATCATCTTGTTGTTTAGATTGGCCCCATTATCAGTAATGAGCCGATGAAGGATACCATACAGACATAGAATATTCCTCTTGATGAAGGTGGTTACCACTTTCCTAGTCACGTGTGTGTAGGATGCCGCCTCTACCCATTTAGTAAAATAGTCAATGGCCACCAAGATAAAACGGTGACCATTAGATGTTTTGGGCTCGATGGGTCCGATGATGTCCATGCCTCACATGGAGAATGACCATGGTGTGGCCAAGATGTTGAGAGGTGCGGGCAGAACGTGAAAATTACTGGCGTAAATTTGACACTTGCGACATCGCTTAGCATATTGGCGACAGTCGCCTTCCATTGTGGACCAGAAATATCCTTCCCTTAGGATCTTCCTTACCATGACATGCCCTGGCGTGTGGGTCCTGAAAGCTCCTTTATGAATCTCCTTTATCAGAGTTTGAGCTTCATCATGATCTACACACCTTAACAAAGTGAAGTCGAAATTCTTTTTATAAAGGGTTTCTCCAATCAATGCAAACACTGTGGCTCTCTTTCGGATGGTCCTTTTGCCATTATCATTGATTCCTTCGGGATATTCGCCCTTCATGAGGTATTGCTTAATGTCGTGATACCAAGGATTTTTGTCTTGCTCGCTATTTACTGTCATGCAAAAAGCTTGTTTGTCATGCAGCTTGATTTTAATAGTCAGCATCTCATGCTCTTGGTCTAAAGAGAACATAGATGATAAAGTAGCAATGGCATGTGCGAATTAATTATCTTCCCTAGGGATGTACTCGAAGGTGACGCTTTCCAGTCTCGAAGTCAAATCGTAAATGTGCTCTAGATATGAGATTAATTTAGAATTTCGGGTTTCCCATTCACCCTTGAGTTGATAGACAACAAGGGATGAATCACCGGAAACTCTGAGTTTGGTCACCCCATGATCTAGAGTTTTTTGGATTCCCAATGCACAGACTTCGTATTCGGCCATATTATTGGTACAGTCAAAGTTTAACCGGGTCGTTACCGAGATATATTTCTTTTCTGGGGATATCAAGATGGCTCTGATCTCGTGTCCAAGCATGTTTGAGGCTCCATCGAAAAACATAGTCCACACATCTTCTTTGGTCTCTTCGTGTTCAACATGCATGATGTGCTCGTCGGGAAAGTCATCTTGCAAGGATTGGTACTCGTTTGTCGATCCATGTGCTAGATAGTCCGCTAGGGGGCTACCTTTGATAGCTTTCTGGGTGACATGAATGATATCGAATTCTGAGAGGAGTACTTACCACCTAGCTATTCTTCCGGTCAAGATGGGCTTTTCAAAGAGGTACTTGATTGGATCCATTTTGGAGACCAACCATGTTGTATGTCGAGCCATGTATTGCTGGAGACGTTGAGTTGTCTACACCAATGCACAACATATTTTTTCGAATGGCGCATAACGGGTCTCATAGTCTAGGAACTTTTTGCTGAGATAATATATGGCTCGCTCCTTTTTCCCTGTTTCATCTTGTTGACCAAGCACACATCCCATGGATTCTTCTAGTACTGATAAATATAAGATTAGAGGTTTTCCTTCAACGGGTGGCACCAATATTGGCGGATTGGTCAAGCACATCTTGATTTTGTCGAACGCTTGTTGACATTCCTCGTTCCAGACCGTTGGTTGATTCTCACGCAACAGCTTGAAGATGAGTATACATTTGTCTATTAGTTGTGCGATGAATCTGGCAATATAGTTTATTCGGCCAAAAAATCCTCTGACCTCTTTTTCTATTTTTGGTGGGGGCATCTCCAGAATCGCCTTTGTTTTATCAATGTCTACCTCGATTCCCCTTTGACTAACGATGAACCCCAGAAGTTTGCCTGACCGTACTTCGAAAGTACATTTTGTTGGATTTAGTTTAAGTTGATAATTTCGAAGTCGATCGAACAACTTTTTGGGATATTGAATATGGTCCATCTCGTTCCTGGATTTGGCGATCATATCATCCACGTATAATTCTATCTCTTTATGGATCATGTTGTGGAATAATGTCACCATAGCCCTTTGATAAGTAGCCCCTGCATTTTTTAGTTCAAAAGGCATCACCCTGTAGCAAAATGTTCCCCAAGGCGTGATAAAGGATGTCTTCTCTCTATCTTTGATGGCCAATTTGATTTGATTATACCCCGCATATCCGTCCATGAAAGAATAGAGCGTGTTCGTAGCGATGTGATCCACTAATGTGTCAATGTGTGGTAAAGGGAATTCGTCTTTTGAACTTGCCCGATTTAGGTCCATATAATTCATACATACTCTGATTTTTCCACTCTTTTTGATGATGAATACTATGTTTTCCAACCATTCGGGATACTTGGATACGATTAGGAAGTTAGCGTCTAACTGTCTTTGCACCTCCTCCTTGATCATTAAGGACCAATCTGGTTTTATTCTTCTAAGCTTCTGTTTTATGGACCGAAATCCCTCTTTTAATGACAACCGATGCTCCACTATGCTCGTGTCGAGTCCAGGCATGTCATGATAAGACCAAGCAAACACATTCACATACTCTTTCAAAAGGTATATTAGTCTCTCCCTGATGTCACTGTCAATCTGGGTGCCAACGTTTATTTCTTTCTCATCGTCTCCTTGTCCCAAATTGATAGTTTTTGTTTCCTCTTGATGGGGCTGAATGGAGTGAGCTTCTTTTTCCAGCATTCTCTGCATGTCCGGGGAAACGACCCCCTGCTCACTGTCGGATTCGACCCATTTGCCTTCGGCTTCCGGATCCCACAGAGATTCATCAGTCACAGACATGATTGTTTTCTTTTAGGTTCTATTTTTAGGCATAAATTTTATTATTCAATTATTTTGGAATAATAATAAATAGAAGAGGGATGAGAATGAATATGATATGACAAAAATTCCTCATGTATTAAAAAGATGTATATATACATGCCCTTTTAATCGGTGATCCTATGGCCACGGGCGGGACCGTAGGAAATACAAGAAAAGATTTAAAATAGAAAAAGAGCCCTAACAGATGATCCTCCTAATCCGACCCTCCTCTCACTCTGGTTTTGACAGAGGCTTAGTATCCACATTGGCAGTAGGAGTGTCAAAAGTTATCCACCCGGCGTCTATTAGCTCTTGGACCTTATATTTCAAGGTCAAGCAGTTATCCATTAAGTGTCCAAGCGCATCCGAGTGGTAATTACATTTTTCATTAGGTTTATACCACTCGGGGTAGGGAGGCTCCATCTTCTTGGGAGGAATGCGAGCCAAGAGCTTGGCCTCCAGCAATTAGGGCAGCAATTTCCCGTAGGAGGTCGACAGAGGGGTATATTTTCTTTCCTTTTTTCGTGGTTGTCGGACTGTCTGTGGAGCGGAGGAAGGAGTAGCGAAATTGATTGCATGCAAAACTTCCTCCTTCTTTTTGCCAAAGGGATTTTTGAATGAAACGCTAGAGGAGGAAGATCGCACTATCTTCCCATTTCTTAGCCCTTGCTCCACCCTTTCCCCGATGGTGACCATGTCTAAGAAGAGGTTGAACATGCTTGCTATCGCCTTGTCATAATAAGGCTCTGTCAGCGAATCGATGAACATGACCACCGTTTGCTTGTCTATTAGTGGGGGCTCTACCTGGACATTCATCTCCCTCCACCGCTGGGCATATGCCTTGAAAGGCTCGTCGTTCCTCTTGCTCAAAGTTCTAAGATCTGACCTATCTGGGGTAAGATCAATATTGTATCGGTAACGATAGAGAAAGGCGTCTGCTAGCTGCTTCCAATTTTGGACTTGCCCCTTCTCCAGTTTCATGTACCAGTTGAGAGTTGAGTCAGCTAGGCTCTCCTGGAAGTAGTGGATCAAGAGTTTCTCATTTTCAGCATGTGCAGCCATTTTACGACAGTACATCGTAAGATGATTTTTGGGGCAAGTCAGCCCTGCATACTTGGGGAAGTCTGGGACCTTGAATTTCGGAGGAAACTGGATGTTCTTAACCAGACACATGTCAGCCGCCTCCTTGACGTCAAAGCTCTGTCCCTCGACTATCTTCAGCCTTTCCTCCAAGGCAGATATTTGTTGTTTAGACACCTCAGGGGTGTGGATTTGCATTGCCCTGGCGTCAGACTGCATAGGGGCTTTTTGTTCATAGAAGAACTCTTCTTCCTCATGGCAAGATGTGCGGTCACCATGAGTTTCCCATTTATTGAGGTTTTGCTGGCGCATGAACTCCATCATCTGCACCATTTGCTATCTTAGGGCGTTAACCTCAGCAGTAAGTTTGTGGTTCTGTTCCTCCAGATGCTCCATCACCTTAGCCTTCTGCGCACGGGTTTGGATTATGGGAAGACCAGTCACTTTCTATGATGCCGAAATGAATTTTATTAATGGAGATGAATGATAGGTGTGGGATTAGTATCTTCTAAGACAATGAATTAGGTATCATCCTTAAAGCTTACACTTTGCGGAGTGTCATACCCACTTTGGTGTAATGGTTCCTTCCCCATCATGGATTTGACAAGTATAACGAAGGTCACCATATACCTTAGCACACTTGTCCCTTCCTTGTGGATGGTTACAAATGTGCTCGGGGCCTCTTGCGTCTTTGTCTTAGAGATATCTAATGCCTCCTAGCATGAATGTGTTTATGTATGATGCATATGTTTTCTTTCCTTGTGCACTTATTTTCTCTCCTGGTTTTTCCACTTATGAAATGATGCGATATGAATTATTTGACTTTGTCAAAATCATTTTATTAAATTTCATTATTTTGTTTTTTATTCATTTTGTGACCCATTTATCTCTTCTGTAGGTCAACGTGGTTACTTAGCTTACAAAGAACTTGAAACCAAGCTAGCTAAAATGAAGACTGTCCGAGATAAAGTGGTTTGTTGCAAAAGAATGGTTTTAGCATCCCTTATCTCTTTTGTCAGACTGTGTGGCTACTTAGATTATAAAGAACTTAAAATCAGGCTAGCTAAAAGGCAGACTGTCCGAGATAAGGGTGTTTATTGTAAAAAGATTTTTGAGGAATTTTTCTTTTATTTTTTTCTGTTGTATGATTATGCTATGCAACAAACAAATGCACACACAATTCACTAATCCGCGAACAGTAGGACGATATTTTTTATCACGAGGTAAGGGTATCCTGCAGAATAGTGCGTATTCAAGGTAGTTATAAATTTTCTCACCAAGGCCAGACCCCCAAGGTGCCCCCATTATAGGGTCCCCACTCTCCTAGCCTTCAAACCATACATGGCACTAGGGCCTTGTAAGTCTTTAGGCCAAAAGAGGAAGGTTATCACCTTGAGTGGTGGTTTCCGACCATACCGGTGGGCTCATGGCCCTCACTACGGCAAATCGTACAATGTCACCCACTCCCTAAGGTTATCCCACTTGCCCTCGGGTATAGGGAGAACTGTTATGTGTCAGGGTTTGTGTACAATTGTTATTTCAAACAATTGCATAAATTAAACATACAACAGTTATTAAAGCCAAAAAATAAATCATGTTATAAAGCAAGGAAGGGTAAAAGCGTAATTTCAAGTTTTTATTTCTCAAACTAGTCTATCACTAAATGAGATCAACTCTCTAGCTTCCCCAGTGAAGTCGCCATTTGTCGCCATCGTCAAAGAGACGATCGAAGCGATGCAATGGTTTTGTTTGACTTGCATTTTTTAAAGTGTGGTTCAACGTCTTTAGGTTATCTGATAACTGGGTTGGACCTAAGGGCGAGGTTTTCATAAATGGGTTCTGAAGTCAGCACCAATATTTTTACCAAAAACATTAGAAAAGGAAAAAAAGGCGATGGTATTAACTTCCCTACGACGCCCCTTTCGGGTTCCCTATGATAGATTATTTTTGTAAAGAAATAAGAACTTCAAAACTACGCTTTTACCCTTATTTATTCATTGCAAAATTAAGTTATTGACTACATGACCCTTAATAGCTAATGCATAAAGATAGTAAAAAGCGATAAAATAAGGAATATGAGAGAACCTTCGAAGCAAGTTTTTTATAAGATATTCTTGAAAATAACGCTTTTTGGCAAATCTCACACTCTACAAAGTAGTTCACTCTTCTCTCGAAGCACTTTAGAATGCTTCCTAAGAACTCTAGAACTCTGGAAATGCTTCAGAGGGGTCTTAGGAGAGTATTTTGAGAATTATGTAGTTAGAGAAGTTGTAGAATGGTGAGAAAACGAGGTGAAGGTCCCCCCCCCCCTTTTTATAGGAATTCGCACATGTTAGGTCAGGACCGCCGTCTCACTTGACAAGGTCGGGACTTCCGTCTCGCCTTTGGCAAGTGGCGAGACGACAGTCTCACCAAACGGGAAGGCGGTCTTGCCTTTGGCGAGTGGCGAGACGGCGGTCTCGACCCTTTGGGTGAAATTTTTTTGTGTACAAAAAGTCTTCCTATTCTTGTATGGAGTCTATTGGTCAATCCTAGGGATCTTTACGGCCTTGCCCATCTTCGAATAAAAGTCTTCTGCTCTTTATTTTGAGGCCGGGCAAAATTTGGGGTCTACAAGGAGGAGACAATTGAAGTTCAAGGAAATTATAGTGCTTTCATTAAAAAATTGTTGCTTCCTACGTTCAAGGATCCTGGAAGTTTCACCACCCTATGCATTCCATTGACAAAGCACTAATTGACTTGAGGGCAAGTATTAACTTTATTTCACTATCTATGATGAAAAGGATTGAAGATTTGGAGGTGAAACCCACTAGGATGACACTACAACTTGTTGATCTATCCATTAAATGTCAATACACAATATTGAAGATGTCTTAGTTAAAGTTGATTAATTCACTTTATCAATGCATTTTGTGATCTTAGATATGAAAGAAGACAGTGATATTCCTCTTATTTTAGGGAGACCTTTTATGAAGATGACTATAGTAGTAATTGATGTTGATGATGGTCATCTGAAGATGCGAATGCAAGATGAAGTGGTAACTTTTAATGTTTTTGAAGTAATGCAACATCCTAATGATCATAAGAATTGCTTTAGGGTGATAGTCTTAAAGGAAGTGATTGAAAATGTTAAGAAACATATGCATGTGTAGTCCCCACTAGAGGTGTGCTTAACAAAGGTGGAAGAAGAAAAGGTGGAAGAAGAAAAGGTGGAAGATATGACTAGACAATTGGAGAAATTGAAAGATGTGTCTTGAACAAATGAGAAAGTGGAGGAGTTAATCAAGAAATGTATATAAGAGAAGAATAAACTTAAACTGAAGTTGTTGCCTGTCGCCGCCGTCAAAAACGAGGCGGTCGGAGCGACGCGATGGTTTTATCGACCCTCTTGTTTTCGCATTTTTATTGGTGGTTACAACGTCCTTAGGTTGTCCGATAACCGGGCTAACCTAGAGACGAGGTTTTCGAAAAGTGTCCTTGAGTTGTCCGACAACCAGGCTAACCCAAGGACTTATTTATTTTGGGTTCTATGGAGTCGCCACCGATATTTTTACCATAAACATCGGAAAAGGGGTTTTAAAAAGGCGTTGGTTTTCGAAAACCAACTTTGGTCATTAGAACCGAGTTGGGTAAGGGAGTTGGTTACGTGCAAAGGGAGTATTAGTCCCTTTACGACGCCCTTTCGGGTTCCCTATGATAGGCCGGCTTATTTTATTGATAAACTAGAAAAATACACTTTCGCCCTTTTTATTCTGCGGAATTTAAAAGTATGACTACATGGCCCTACTGTCTACTGCATAATTTAAAATAAAAGCGGTAAAGGTGGAAGGAGAGAATTTGAACCTCCGAAGCACGCTTTTTATATTAATTCTCTTGGAAAAATAGGGTGCTTTATGGCAGCCCTTCACTCTACAAGACGTCGAAAACCTCTCGAACGCTGAAAATCACTCTTGAAAACACTCAGAAACTCCGGAAATGCGTCGGAGGGATTCTAGAGAGAAGTTTTAGAGAGAAGGGAGAGCTATGCAGCTGTGGTGTGTGAAAATGAGGGGGGGAGAGCCCCTATTTATAGGTTTTCGCGCTGTCAGATGGCGAGACCGCCGGTCTCGTCTGACAGGGTCGAGACCGCCGTCTCGTCCAACGAGACCGCCGTCTCGTTCTTTACTGGCAACGAGACCCCGGTCTCGTCCAACGAGACCGCCGTCTCATTTTTTACTGGCAACGAGACCCCGGTCTGGGTGAACGAGACCGCCGTCTCGTTTTCGTAGGCAACGAGACCCCGGTCTCGGTAGACGAGACCCCGGTCTGGGTGAACGAGACCGCCGTCTCGTTTTCGTAGGCAACGAGACCCCAGTCTCGTTAGACGAGACCCCGGTCTCGTTAGACGAGACGGCGGTCTCGCTTGCTACGCGAGGCGAAACGGCAGTCTGGGTCATCCAGAAGGCGGTCTCGTCCCTTCGAGGCGAGAAAACTTATTTTTCGGCCCAAAAAATCTTCCTATCTTGGTACGGGAGCCTAATAGTCTCTCCTAGTGGCTTGTTAGGCTTCAGCCGTCTTCAAAATAGGGGATCTTCTGACTTTATTTGGAGTCCGGGCGAGATTTGGGGTCTACAGCTGCCCCCTTTACTCGACTAGTCGACTGTTGGCTGTTGTGCCGAGCAGTTGACGAGGAAGGTAAAGGAGTTGACCCTCATGCCCGGTTACCCTTCGGACTGTCGTCTTGTGGCAGATGATCCTCTGGGGAGATGTTGTGGTCATGTACCTCCGAGATACTATTTCCGACGTAGCCGATCCCTTTGGTGAACACGTGGTAGAACCTCCGGATACTACTTCCGACGTAGCCAATCCTTCGGTTGATGGGTATAAATCCCCATCGAGCTGAGTACGGTCCGTTGTGTGGGACCGGATGGGTATGAACCCCCATCGGGGTGGTAATGGCGGCTTACAGTTCATGTGGCCCATGCGCCGGTTAGGCGCTTCTCGTGTGCTGGTTGATAGGTGTGAACCCCTATTCGGTCGAGTACGGTCCACTGCGTAGGAGCTGGTGGTAGTGGCGGCTTCTTGCTCGGGTGGCTCATGCGCCGACTCTACGGGGAATGATTTACGTGCTCGTGCACTTCCGGGATACTACTTCGACGTAGCCGATCCCTTCGATGGACACGTGGTGGAACCTCCGGATACTACTCCTGACGTAGCCGATCCTTCGGTTGATGAGTATAAACCCCCATCAGGCTGGTAGTTGCGGTCCGTTGTGCGGGACTCGGATGGGTACGAGCCCCCCATCGGGCGGTACGGTCCGTTGTGCGGGACCGGATGGGTATGAACCCCCATCGGGGTGGTACGATCCGTTGTGCGGGACCGGATGGGTATGAACCCCCATCGGGGTGGTAATGCGACTTACTGATCCGGCTCGAGCGCAGATCAGGCGCAGCTCCCTGGAGAGTGCTGCTTGTGTTGATTTGACTGCTTTTCAGATTTCTTGAATAGTCATCCGGGCCACGCCGGGGATTTTGTTGGTGATCAATCGGTCTTTGCTGATTGCCGGGGGTCCTTTGTTTTTGTTCTTTTGGTAGTGATTATCCAATCCTGCCTGGTTGGTCGGATGGATCTTGATTTTGTTCAGCTCTTGTTCGATCAAAGCTTTGTTGGTTGGTGCGATGGCTTAATCCTGCCTTTTTCTCACGGTTTATCTCTCTTTTCTCGCGATTTAGGATTTTGGCTTTTTCCTTGAGTGTGTGCCTTTTTCCTTTTTAAGCTTCTCTTTTGCTATGCTGGCTTTTACGAGAGAGGCAAAGGGTCGGCGAAATCATACTGGGATACCTTTGGTTGTTTTTCATGAATGCAAGCATAAGACTGAATGCTTTCTACTTTCCTGTAGTATTTTGTTTGTTTTACTTTTGACAAAGTCATTTATTGTGCGACTATTTGTGTGTGGATGCTCTAAATGCAATTTTATTTGAGGACATTTAGAAAGTGACCGGTGCCTTCCTTCTTTTTGTTCTCTCGTGATTTTTGTTTTTACTTTTTGTTTTAACCCTATCTTTTGCCTAGACCGCCCTTTGCGGGTTTTCGATCTAGCGGGCTTTTAATTCTTTCTTTTTACGAAAGCCTTATCTTTCGCCTAGACCGCCCTTTGCGGGTTTTCGATCTAGCGAGGCTATTACTGTATTTTTCTTGGGGTGGCCCTAGTTGGTGATGTACGTCTTTTGCTTTTATGCTTTCTCGAATTGCTTGTTTTATGCATGCTCATATTTCGTTAATATAGAGGCATTTACGCAAGTAGGTAAAGAGAAGAAGACAATTTTATTGATGTAACCGAGATGGTTTGTTTTTACATGGGGGTTTTACAAAAGAATTTGTAAGCATAGGCGGCCGGGGTTGGCTAAACTTGTATGAGGGTACCACAATCATGTCCGTGATCTTTGTTTCCCCATTTCTCCCGGTCCCTTCGGTTGAGATGCCCGATCCCGGAGTGAAGACTATGCGAAGTTTGTTTCTTGTTGTGGAGGTATTACCTTAGTCGCCTTTGCGGTTTTTGGCTAAGGTAATCATTGCTCTCGCTTTTTTTTTTTTTTTTTTTTTTTGAACCTCTAATTTTTGCCTAGGACGTATCCTAGCGAGGAATATCGACCCTATCTTTTGCCCGGGACGCTCTTTGCGAGTTTTCATCCTGACGGGTCATGAGCAATGTCTTTAGGCGTAGTATTTTTTACCGCATCCGAGTTGATAGGATATCGGAGTTCTTCTCCATCCATGTTGGTGAGGATAAGGGCTCGCTCCGAGAAGGCTCGCTTGACCACAAATGGTCCTTCGTAATTGGCTGCCCATTTCCCCACTTTATCTTTCACGGGCTGGGAGTAGTTTCTTTACTACTAGATCTCCTTCGTGGAAAGTGCGGGGATTGACCTTCTTGTCGTAGGCCTTTTTGATTTTCCGTTGATAAGCTTGCCCCAGACATATAGCGTCCGAGTCGTTTTTCTTCTATTAGGTTCAGCTGATCATACCGGTTCCGGACCCATTCGAGCTTCGTCAATTTGGCTTCCATGACGACTCGTAGGGAGGGTATTTCAACCTCTTCGGTAGTACGGCCTCCATTCCATAAACGAGGGAAAAGGGAGTAGCCCCTGTGGAGGTCCGTACTTGATGTTCACGTAGCCGTGTAGGGCAAAGGGAAGCATCTCATGCCAATCCTTGTAGGTGACCACCATTTTCCGGATAATTTTCTTGATATTTTTGTTGGCTGCCTCTACTGCACCGTTCATCTTTGGTCGGTACGGAGAGGAATTGTGGTGTTGGATTTTGAAGTCTTGGCATAACTCCTCCATCATTTTATTGTTGAGGTTGGTCCCATTATCGATAATGAGCTTATGAGGAATGCCGTACCAGACATATAATGTTTTTCTTGATGAAGGTGGTCACCACTTTCCGGGTTACGTGCGCATATGATGCTGCTTCAACCCACTTGGTGAAGTAGTCGATTGCTACCAATATGAAGCGATGGCCGTTAGACGCTTTGGGTTCGATGGGTCAGATGACATCCATGCCCCACATAGAAAATGGCCATGGTGTAGCCAGAGTTGCTGAGAGGTGCGGGCGGCACATGAATGTTATCGGCGTAAACTTGGCACTTATGACATTTCTTGGCATATTGGTGACAATCGGCTTCCATCGTGGACCAATAGTACCACGCCACGAGGATTTTCTTTACCATGACATGCCGGGTGCGTGGGTTCCAAAAGTCCCTTTGTGGATTTCTTTTATCGGTGTTTGGGCTTCTTCTCGGTCCACACACCTTAGGAGGGTAGAATCGAGACTTTTCTTGTAGAGGGTTCCTTCAATCAATGTGAACCCTATGACCCTTTTGCGAATGGTTCGCTTATCATTGTCATCGATTCCCTCGGGGTATTCCCCCTTCATGAGGTACCGCTTGATGTCATGGTACCGGGGTTTTGATCGCGCTCGTCATTTGCTGCCATACGAAAGCTTGCTTATCGTGCGGTTTGACTTGAATGATTGGCATCTCATGTTCCTGGTCCAGGGCAAACATGGATGATAGTGTGGCGAGGGCGTCGGCAATCCGATTATCCTCCCTAGGGATGTACTGGAAGGTGACACTTTTCATTTTTGCGACCAGCTCGTGGACGTACTCTAGATATGGGATCAATTTGGCGTTTCGGGTTTCCCATTCACCCTTAAGTTGATAGATAACGAGGGATGAATCGCCGAATATTTTGAGCTTAGTGACCCCATGATCTAAAGCTGCTCGGATTCCCAATGCACATGCTTCGTATTCGGCCATGTTATTGGTGCAATCAAAATTAAGCCTGGCCGTTACGGGAATGTGTTTCTTTTCAGGGGATATCAAGATAGCGCCTATCCCGTGTCCAAGCATGTTGGAAGCCCCATCGAAGAACATGGTCCACATCTCTTCTTTGGTCTCTTCGTCGTTGATGTGCATAATGTGCTCATCCGGGAAGTCATCCTGTAGAGATTGGTATTCATCTGTGGATCCATGAGCTAGATAATCCGCTAGGGGACTTCCTTTAATAGTTTTCTGGGTGACATGGATAATGTCAAATTCTGAGAGGAGAACTTGCCACCTAGCTATTCTTCCAGTCAGAATGGGCTTCTCGAAGAGGTATTTAATTGGGTCCATTTTAGAGACCAACCATGTTGTATGTCGAGCCATGTATTGTACGAGGCGCTGAGTGACCCACACCAATGCGCAACATGTTTTCTCGAATGGTGTATAACGGGTTTCATAGTCTAAGAATTTTTTTCGAGATAATAAATGGCTCGTTCCTTCTTTCGGTTTCATCATGTTGGCCGAGCACGCATCCCATTGACTCTTCGAGGACTGACAAATATAGGATCGGAGGTCTCCTTTCAACGAGTGGTACCAATACTTGGTGGATTGGTTAAACAAGCTTTGATTTTATCAAACGCCTGTTGGCATTCTTCGTTCCACACCGTTGGTTGGTTTTTGTGCAACGGCTTAAAGATGGGGATACATTTATCTCGTTAGCTTGTGCGATGAAGCGGGCAATGTAGTTTATCCGGCCTAGAAACCCTCGACCTCCTTTTACGTGCTTGGTGGGGGCATTTCCAAAATTGCCTTCGTTTTGTCGGGGTCCACCTCGATTCCTTTTTCACTAACAATGAACCCTAGGAGTTTTCCTGACCGTACTCAGAAAGTACATTTTGCAGGGTTTAGCTTAAGTTGATATTTCGAAGTCGGTCAAAAAGTTTCGGAGATATTGAATGTGGTCCATTTCATTTACGGACTTGGCTATCATGTCGTCCACATATACTTCTATTTCCTTGTGGATCATGTCGTGGAATAATGTGACCATAGCCCTTTGATAGGTTGCCCCCGCATTTTTGAGTCCGAAAGGCATTACACGATAACAGAAAGTGCCCCATGGTGTAATGAAGGAGGTTTTTTCTCTATCCTCCATGGCCAGTTTGATTTGGTTGTATCCTGCGTACCCATCCATGAAGGAATAAAACGTGTTAGTAGCGGTATGGTCCACTAGCGTGTCTATGTGGGGCAAGGGAAAGTCGTCCTTTGGACTTGCTCGATTGAGGTCTCCGTAATCCACGCGAGACCACGACCTTCCGGTCTTTTTGATGACGGGTACTATGTTGGCCAACCATTCCGGGTACTTGGAAACTACCGGAAAATTGGCATCCAACCGCCTTTGCACCTCTTCCTTTATCATTAAGGACCGATCGGGTTTAATTCTCCCGAGCTTTTGTTTTACAGGTCGAAACCCCTCTTTTAGTGGCAATCTGTGTTCCACTATGCTCGTGTCCAGCCCCGGCATGTCGTGGTATGACCAGGCGAATACATCTATATATTCTTTTAGGAGCGAGTATTAATCCCTTCTTCGTACTATTTTCCATTCGGGTGCCGATGTTCACCTTTTTATCTTCCTCCTCTTTTCCCAAATTGACGAGTTTCTATTTCCTCCTGATGCGGTTGTATGATACGTGCTTCTTTTTCCAGCATCCTTTGCATATCTGGAGAAATGGTTTCCTGCTCACTGTCGGACTCAGTCCATTCGTCTTCCGTTTTCGGAGTCCATGAGGATTCATCAATCATAGACATGATGCGTTTTAGGTTCTGTTTTAGTCATAGATTTTATTATTCAATTTATTTCTGAAGGAATAATAAATGTAAGAGAGAAAAGAATGAATGGAATGAGTGTTGACGAAAAAATGCCTCGTATATTAAAGAAAATGATGTTATTTACAAGCCCTTTTGATCAAAATTCCTGTGGCCACGGGCGAGGACCGCGGGAGATATAGAGAAAGCTTTTAAAAGGAAACCCTAGGGCCGGTCCTCCCAATCCTTCCTCTTCGCTACTACGGCTTTGACGACGGTTTGTCATCGGTGCTAGAAGCGAGAGGTGTCAAAAGTAATCCACCGGCGTCGATTAACTCTTGAACCCGGTACTTAAGGGTCAAGCAGTTTTCTGTAGAGTGACCGGGTGCACCCGAATGGTAAGCGCATTTTTCGTTCGGCTTATACCATTCGGGGTAGGGAGGCTCCAATTGCTTCTTGGGAGGAGCGCAGGTCAGGAGCTTAGCCTCCAACAGCTGAGGCAGCAGCAACCCGTAGGAAGTGGTGATAGGAGTGAACTTCCTCTCTTTCTTGCGGGGCTGCTTGGGCGTTTGTGGGGTAAAAGAAGGGGTGGCGAAGTTGATAGCGTGTACAGACTCGTCCTTCTTCTTGCCGGCAAGCTTCCTGAAGGAGACATCAGCTTGGGAAGGCCGTGCGATCTTCCCGCTCCTTAATCCTTGCTCCACCCTCTCGCCTACAGTGACTATGTCCGAGAAGAGGTTGGAGGTACTGGCTATTGCCTTGTCGTAGTACGCTCCAGTCAGTGAGTCGATGAACATAGCCACTGTCTCCTTGTCCGTCAGGGGAGGCTCTATTTGGGCAGCCAATTCCCTCCATCTCCGGGCGTATGCTTTGAAGGCCTCGTCGTCCCGTTTGCTCAAACTTCTAAGATCGGATCTGTCGGGTGTCGGATCGATGTTATAACGGTAACGACGGAGGAAAGCATCTCGCGGTTGCTTCCAGTTTTGGACCTGCCCCCTCTCTAACCGCATATACCGGTTGAGAGCGCGTGTCCGCCAAACTCTCCCGAAAGCAATGGATCGGGAGTTTCTCGTTGTCGGCATGGGCGGCCATCTTACGGCAATACATCGTAAGATGGTTCTTAGGGCAGAGTCAGCCCGGCGTATTTGGGGAAGTCCGAGACCTTGAATTTGGGAGGGAAGCGGATGTCCTTCACGAGGCACATATCGGCCACCTCCTTGACGTCGAAGTTATGCCCTTCGACCGCCTTCAGCCTCTCCTCCAGGGCGGAGAGTTGTTGTTTAGACACCTCTGGGGTAAGGACGCATGCAGTTTTAGCGTCCTTATCGCCGAAATAGTACTCCTCCTCCTCTTCCTCATGAGGAGGGATATGCTCAGCTTGGCCCTCGCCTCCCTTGCTCTGGCCTTGGCGTACGACTTCCATTAGTTGGGCCAACTGCTCTCGGAAGGTGTTAACTTCTGCAGTGAGCTTCCGGTTTTGCTCCTCTAGATTTTCCATTGCCTTAGCCTTTTGCGCGCGAGTACGGGTAGGAAAAGGACCAGCCACTTTCTAGAATGTCCGAAAAAGTTTTATTAATGCATGTTGAGTGCTTAAACTAACATGGGATATGCTTGTGCATGGGAGGTTTTATTAAATGATGCTGAATGTGCTCTCATTTTTATTTTCTCTCATGGTTTTTCTTTACTCATGATATGATGTAGTATGGATGTTTTGACTTTGTCAAGAGTTGTTTCGTTTATTTTTTGGATTTTTATTTTTTGTTTTGAATTTTTATTTTATAGCCTTTTATCTCTTCTGTCGGAACTGCGTGGCTACTTAGCTTACAAAGAACCTGAAACCAGGCTAGCTAAAAGGCAGACTGTCCGAGATAAAATATGGCTTTATGTGAAAGAATATTTATTGTCCCTTATCTCTTCTGTCGGAACTGCGTGGCTACTTAGCTTACAAAGAACCTGAAACCAGGCTAGCTAAAAGGCAGACTGTCCGAGATAAGGATGTTTATTTGAAAAATATTTTTTGGTTTTTTTTGTTTTGTTGTTTGTTTATGCTATGCAACATACAAATGCGACAAACATATGTGCACACAATTCGACCATCCCCGAACCGGCGATATTTCGTTTTTATCACGAGGTAGGGTTTTCCTGCAGAAAAGTGCATTGGTTTAGGGTAGGTTCTAACTGTTCTCACCAGGCTAAGGCCCCCAAGGTGCCCCCATTATAGGGTCCCCACTCTCCAGCCGTCCGACCATGCTCAACACTAAGGTCAGAGTCGGTCTTGTTGCCAAAAGAGGAAGGTTATCACCTTGAGTGGTGGTTTCCGATCACACTGGTGGGCACACGGCCCTAACTGCAGCGAACCGTACCTGCCACCCACTCCCTATGGTTATCTCTCTTGCCCCCGGGTATAGGAGGAACTGTAGTGTGCAAGGGATTGTGTGCAGTTTATCTCAATCAATTGCGTAAGTATAAACAAACAACAGTTTATTGAAAGTCAAACAATAAAACATGTTATAAATACAATTTAAGGGCAAAAAATGTTATTTTCTTGGTTTATTTATTGTTTAAGCCGGCCCATCACTAAATGGGACTAACTCTCTAGGCTTCCCCAGTGGAGTCGCCATCTGTCGCCGCCGTAAAAAACGAGGCGGTCGGAGCGACGCGATGGTTTTATCGACCCTCTTGTTTTCGCGTTTTTATTGGTGGTTACAACGTCCTTAGGTTGTCCGATAACCGGGCTAACCTAGAGACGAGGTTTTCGAAAAGTGTCCTTGAGTTGTCCGACAACCGGGCTAACCCAAGGACTTATTTATTTTGGGTTCTATGGAGTCGCCACCGATATTTTTACCATAAACATCGGAAAAGGGGTTTTAAAAAGGCGTTGGTTTTCGAAAACCAACTTTGGTCATTAGAACCAGAGTTGGGTAAGGGAGTTGGTTACGTGCAAAGGGAGTATTAGTCCCTTTACGACGCCCCTTTCGGGTTCCCTATGATAGGCCGGCTTATTTTATTGATAAACTAGAAAAATACACTTTCGCCCTTTTTATTCTGCGGAATTTAAAAGTATGACTACATGGCCCTACTGTCTACTGCATAATTTAAAATAAAAGCGGTAAAGGTGGAAGGAGAGAATTTGAACCTCCGAAGCACGCTTTTTATATTAATTCTCTTGGAAAAATAGGGTGCTTTATGGCAGCCCTTCACTCTACAAGACGTCGGAAACCTCTCGAACGCCGAAAATCACTCTTGAACACTCAGAAACTCCGGAAATGCGTCGGAGGGATTCTAGAGAGAAGTTTTAGAGAGAAGGGAGAGCTATGCAGCTGTGGTGTGTGAAAATGAGGGGGGGAGAGCCCCTATTTATAGGTTTTCGCGCTGTCAGATGGCGAGACCGCCGGTCTCGTCTGACAGGGTCGAGACCGCCGTCTCGTCCAACGAGACCGCCGTCTCGTTCTTTACTGGCAACGAGACCCCGGTCTCGTCCAACGAGACCGCCGTCTCGTTTTTTACTGGCAACGAGACCCCGGTCTGGGTGAACGAGACCGCCGTCTCATTTTCATAGGCAACGAGACCCCGGTCTCGGTAGACGAGACCCCGGTCTGGGTGAACGAGACCGTCGTCTCGTTTTCGTAGGCAACGAGACCCCAGTCTCGTTAGACGAGACCCCGGTCTCGTTAGACGAGACAGCGGTCTCGCTTGCTACGCGAGGCGAAACGGCGGTCTGGGTCATCCAGAAGGCAGTCTCGTCCCTTCGAGGCGAGAAAACTTATTTTTCGGCCCAAAAAATCTTCCTATCTTGGTACGGGAGCCTAATAGTCTCTCCTAGTGGCTTGTTAGGCTTCAGCCGTCTTCAAAATAGGGGATCTTCTGACTTTATTTGGAGCCCGGGCGAGATTTGGGGTCTACATTGCCTTCCCATTTCAAGTATGTGTTCTTAGATGATGAAGATGAAAAATCAGTCATTATTTATAGCTCTTTATCTAAAGTTGAAGAATTGAAACTTGTAAAAGTACTTAACGAGAATCGAGGAGTTATAGGATGACATATAAATAACTTGAAGGGGATATGTCCAACTTATTGCATACACAAAATTATGCTAGATAAAGACTATAAACCTATAGCACAACTACAAAGAAGAGTGAATCCAACAATGAAGGAAGTTGTGAAAAAAAAGTGTTGAAACTCCTAGAAGCTAGTATGATTTATGCCATATTTGATAATGCTTGGGTAAATTTGGTGTATGTGGTGTCCAAGAGAGGAGGTACGACTGTTGTAAAGAATGAGTTAATTTCTATTAGAACAGTCACATGTTAGAGGATGTGCATTAACTATAGGAAGCTCGACCAAGCCACTAAGAAGGATCACTTCCCTTTACCTTTCATGGATCAAATGCTAAAATGATTGGTTGGAAAATCACACTTTAGTTTCCTAGATGATTATTCAGTATATAATCTAGAAGATCAAGAGAAGTTTGCCTTCACATGCCCTTTTGGTATGTTTGCTTATCAAAGAATGTCGTTTGGGCTTTGAATTTCCCTTGCAACATTTCAATGGTGTATGTTGGCCATATTTGTGTACTTGTTTGAAAATTGCATAGAAGTGTTATCATATTTGTTATCATCAAAATCATGGGTTTGGTCTTTGTTTGTAACATCTTTAACTTTAAGTCCTATGATTTGTTTTGATAGCAAGTGGCACCCCCAAGGACATCACAAGTTGGCCAAAAGAAGAGGATCCAAAAGCTGATCCAGAAGAATAATTCATGGAGAATTACAATAAGCACAAATTCTCCTATGAAGTATTTGTTGATCGGTTTATACAAATCATGTTAAGAAGGATACTTCCTTAGAGAATAGTAAGATTGTCTCAAAGAGAATATGGCACGTTTTAGACTAAACTAGAACAAAGAAAACGACATCGAGTAATAAGGAATCTCCCTAATGAAATTGACGAGGTATTAATGAAGGAGTTCTATGTCAATGCTTATGATCCTAAAGGCAACATCCCTTGCCAATCTAACACATTCTTACAAATTGACCCTACTCTATTTGGCCAAAGAGCCCATATGGAAGTTTTCTTAATTTTGAAAAAAGATCATTTTGCTATTACAACCACTCTATGTATTCTTGGACATACCTTTGTGTTAGGGGTAGATGGCATATCAGTTCATATTCTCCGAAAGCACTTAACTTCCTTGACTTAGATGTGGAATGTCTTCACCTTCACTAACATGTCTCCAAATACCCACACTTCTGACATTAATCTAGATTGTCCTTATCTTGTCTACTTGCTTATCTAGGGCCTTGACATGGATATTGGATCCTTCATCTCCTGAGAGATAGCATTGATAACAGAGAATAAGAACTACAAGTTTGGCTTTTCGATATTAATCATTACCTTATGCAAGGTGAAAAGAGTGGTTTATGATACTCATGTTTTATTGACTCTCCAACCTAACATTAATAAGTACATCACAAAGAACTGCATCAACAGGACTAACATGACCACTTGTTAAGAGCATGCACTTGTTGTTATTAGCCCATATGGATGTCCATGGGACACATCCCAATTTGTCACCATCAACACTTTTGAAGTAACTATGTCACAGAGGACAGCAAGGGAGGATGTTCTTTGTCAAGGGCAGTATTGGATCATGAATGACTTACATAAGTTATCCCTTTTATCCTCTTAGGTACCAGATAACTATGTCATGACTAGTACCTAATTTGATGCGTGAGTTCCATGGCCTGAGGACATGCCTCCTTCACCTGGATAGGATGGTGTTGGTGGAGGCGATGATGCAAAGGTTGGAGGACAAGAAGTGGTTGTTGGATGGATGTTATGATAATGACTAAACAAAATTTGTTTTCTTTTATTCTCTCTATTTCTATTTAAATTTTGTTAATGTGAATAGTTGTAGTTGATTAGAACTTTTAACTGTTAGTCAGACTGGATGTCAGTTGTGTTATTGTAGTACTTGTACAATGATCATGATTTCTTAATACTTTTACAATTTACAAGCATGATGTGTGTATTTAAGAAAATTTGTTTGAGTTATGATATGCATGTTTGTGTTTGCATTGAAATTCATGTTTGTGATACTTAAGTTAATGAGTGCACTAGAGGGAATATGTTGGTAAAATGAAGAATTGTGAGCATAATACACGAGGATGTGAAAAAGTTGTTGTTATGGACATTTAATTAATTTTACATGATTTTTTGTAATACCATGATTATTGCAAACTTGTTTAGAGATGATAAAGACAATTTTTGTTCTTTTTCAATAAGAAACTACTTAGCTAAAAAGACTATAATAAAACAAATTCAGCCCACACCCTATGAAAAGGAGAACATTTGATTAATATGACTCTTTACATGAGATTAAGTTTGGGGGAGAAAATCAAATGATAAAGAAATAAATGAGTGAAGCATATGATTGTATATTATCACTCACTCTTCTTGAGAAATTAAAAATGTGTGTGTGTGTGTAAAAGTTTGGGGGAGAAAATCAAATGATAAAGAAATAAATGAGTGAAGCATATGATTGTATATTATCACTCACTCCTCTTGAGAAATTGTGTGTGTGTGTGTGCGTGCGTGCGTGTGTACGCGTGTGCGCGTGTGCGTGTGTGCGTGTGTGTGTGTGTGTGTGTGTGTGAACCTCATGAGACTACTATAATATGTATAATGAGATAATGACCACCTCAAACACAAATTTAAATGAGTGAAACACTTACATTACCACATGTTCTTCTCTTTTTTATGTACTATCTCATGCTTGGTCTAAGATTTGGGTAGGGCTTTTTATATGTTCTATGAGCATCATGACATGAAAATTTTACTTATGGTTGTGTAAGCAATTGGATTTGAGACATGTTTTATAAATTTGAAATTGTTAAGAGTGTTTTGATGTTTTTTTTTACACAATTTGGCAACCAAGTTTAGTTAAATACTTCAGAGATTTTTTTTTGTATGAGAACATACAAAACTTAAAGTTTAGGAAAATTGATAAGTGTGATAAAATCCTATTTCATCTACTTATTAAAGCTTTTTCTTACTTTTATGTCATGCATTTTCTTTCAATTTTGTTAAAAATAAGTTTAATTTTTGTTAAGAGCATTTTGATATAAAAGGTCAAATTACTATTTATATTTTGTGAAATTTTAAACTGGAACTGTAACAGAAAACAAATAATTCTTCAATTGGAAACGTAATTAACAACTAAAACATGCTAAAGTCTCTAGTGAAAAGAATGTGCTAAAGTTTCCTTCTCAACTCTATATAAATTGTTCTAAAGGAAGGAAAACTAATGGGTCAAAACTAATTTAAAATTCAATACAGTATAAAAAAAAAAGCTAAACTTTTATAATTTATTAAAAATAATTCTGGATGCTAAACAACTTTGAAGTCCAAAAAATAAGAAATCTAACGCAAAAAAAATCAACTTAAACATACATTTGTAAAAAAAATATAAACGAAATAATAAACAAAAATCAATACTAAAAAATAAAAAATATAAAAAATTGTATGTATTTAATAAAACTCCTATTTATTATTAAAAATACAAATATATGTTAAATGTAATGAATAAATGAAAAAAAAAATACAATAAAATTATAAAAATGTCTATAAAATATGTCATTAAAAGTCTAAGGTCTATCAATAAAAAAAAATTATTCCTTTTAAAAATCAGATTGTGTTGACATCATATTTGATATAATAGTATTGTTAAAATTTATGATGAAATATTGTTGAATTTAAAATTTTAGTTACTTACAATTTTATCTTTATAAAATATCTCAGTAAATTAAAAAAAATATTATATATAAATTATCTTTATTCTCGCCCTATTAATAATAAGCGACCCAATATACTTCATTATATTTCATTAAAATAAGTTACAATTTTTATAAAAATAAATTTGTAATTCAAAGCTTCTCAAATTTAAACTAACATGTTTTGCGTGGATAACTGACATCGATAACTGGCATGCAGATTGGTTTAAAAGCCCAACTAATCATTGGTAATTGAATTGTACTTCCTTATTCATGGTAAAAGCCCAACTGTTTTCTTCTTTTGAGTAAAAGCCCTAGAAACGTCAACATATTAAAATTTGTTTTAATTTGTAATTAAGAAATAAAATTATCAATATTTTAAATATAAAATATAAAATATAAAATTTGATCGAATGTATTAGTTACTCGTTTACTATTTTTTTTCTTTTGTTTTGTAGTGAATATTTTACAAATAAAAACTCTTTAAGGCTTGACAATAAACTAACATGATTTAAATTGTGAAAATTATTTAGTTAGAAAGGTGATGAAGCATCCATCAATTTTGAGAAATTAATCCTTATAAAATTATAAAAATATTAAAAAAATCGACGGAAAAAAAAGGGTCAAATTGAGTTTGGAAGTAGAAAGTGTGCAAATAAACTTCATATAAGATGTAAAAAAATGTCTGCTAACGTATAGTTAGAAGTTACTTGTTTTTAAATTTTTGTTTATTTAATTAGTAGCTTATAATTTTTGTAAGAATTTTAGTGTTAAAAAGTGTTATACTCAGCTTCTCTTTTCAAGATAATAATAATCTTAAAAACAGTTAGACCGACACACTCTTATCATTTTTCTTTCCTACAATTATATTATTCAGTCTTTTAATGTTTCAATAAATCAAATATAATACTTTTACGCTTTGTATCCAAAATATAAAATAAAGAGACATCTTAAAAAAAAACATTAAAGAGATGTAGATTTATATTCAATAGAATTAATGTCATATTTTAAATATTGGTGTCAACCTACATGGATGCATACTAAAGGAAAATAAACTCTAATAAACAAGTCCAAATCATTTTTTTTCACAAGAAAAAATATTTTCCTTAAATTGTTTTTTTACCAATTATGGAAATTTCATCAAATTCAGTCTAGTAATTCTTGTTTTGTATAAAGACTGTCCTAAGAATCAGGGGCCGCTCAAGGATTTAGGAGGCCTAAAACAAATTTAAGAATGAGGCATTTTATTTAGTAATAAAATGATTTATGTTAAAATGTATCTTAGTTTTTTTTTAAATTTATTTTTCAAACTTTTTGTGATGCAAAATTATCTATTAAATTGTCATAATTAATTTTATTTAATATTTCTTTTTCAATAAATAATAAAGTCAATCCATTTAATCTTTGTTGAGATATGATTTAAATAATTTTTTACTATTTTTAATTTTGAAAAACTCGATACTGGAATTGTTAATATTGTTCTATAAGCTATATATGCATTTGGAAAAGAATTTATTCTTTTTATATAATTAAGAATGTCAATTGGTTTATCATTTTCCAATCCTATAATTTCCTTTAAGATATTTAATTTTAAAAATAAATCTAATCCATTAAGATCCAACAAATTATCATGTTTAAATTTTTTTTAAGGTTTAAGCATTTTTCTTTCAAAAGTATATAGTTTAATGATTTTAATTTTTTAACACTAAATAAAAAACCAAAAATATCTTCATATATTTTAAATTGTTCAAATCTACTTTGAAACATAGTAATTGTTTTATCTACAATATACAAAAAGTAATCAATTATAAATGATTCTTGAAAAGATTTTACAATTTCATTATCAACATTTTCATCAAATTGTTTCTTTCTACGGCTAATATGTTTTTCATGAAACTTAGGCTCTATATCCATTTTAAAAGTAATTTCCTTAGCAAAAATCAATGCATTTTCAAATCCATTTTTCCTGTACTTTTCAAAAAATGAAAGGAGATCTTTTAATTTTTCAATGACTTCATCAATGCACATATCTTTTGATTGTAAATTCTTACTAATTGAGTTAACTGCAAATAAAATGTCATACCAAATATTCATACCTAACAAAAATTCAAAATTTTCTAATTCATAAGTTGTTAAACAATCAGCTTCACTTTTTATTTTAGGATCATCACTAGCTTCAGCTAATTCAAATAAAACATCTCTTATTTGTGAAGTTTGAAATCTTACAGCTTTCACGCTTTCAATATGGCTTTTCCAATGTGTTTGTGACAACGATTTAAGAGTTAAGTTATGTATATAGTTTTGTAAAATTTTCCACCTTTTCGTAGAAGAAGAAAATAAAGTATATATACATTGTAACACACCAAAAAAAGATGTAGCTTTAGGTCAAGAATTAGCCATATCACAAAGTACTAAGTTTAAACTATGATAATCACACAAAGTACTAAGTTTACCTGATATGACGCATTATCGCACTGCAAAGAAAGAAATGTCAAATAACTCCTTACTTGAATTGCATTGTCTCCTTCTACCCCTTGAAATCAATAAAATCGAAATACATATAAGCATAACACCAACAACCAATACAAGTACACAACATATAAGAGATGACTCATACGAGAAATTGAAAATATTAAGTCATTAACTAATGTGTTATGTATATGTATCAAACATTCAAACTGAGTAGTCTGAAAAGTAAAAAAATGAATAGATGAGAACTAAAAAATCACATAGAAAAAGAAGAGAAGATAAAAATTAAAATTAATTGGTAAAAGAATATAGATAAAAAAGAAAAACTTTTGGACTTCTTTAACTATTAATATTAACTAACCAATTTTTTTTCTTAAAAACATTATGATTTATTAAAAAAAATTGTTAAAAAATAATATTAATATTAAAAGAAATTTGGGAGGCTTTTTTTTAGGGTGCCTAAAGCAAAAGCTTTAGCTACTTGGACCTTAAGCCGGCATAACCTACTTCCTGATAAAAACAAAATGAGTAAAACTAAATATGTACTTGTGCAAGCATAAAGATTTTATTTAAATAATGCCAAATTTCATTAAGTAATGTTATTTATTAATGGACATATCTTATCATATGTTCTATAACTTAGCTAAATTCCAATTTTTTTTTTAATATGCTCTTTCATAAATAAATAAATAAGAGTGTGGATAACATTATTCTCTTAGTCCCACAAGAATGGGATAATAAACTGTCTTTAGGAATGCCCTACGGATATTAGAACCAAAGACATGATAAGAAATGGGAACTACACATCACACAGTACTTTATTGTTTTTTTTTTTCTAAATACCAAGAAATGAATAAATAAATATGTTTTTAATATGATAAATCAAATTTTATTTTTCAAAAAGTTTGTTATGATAAAAAATATGTTTTTAGTCCTAAAATATTAAAATATATTTTAGTCTTAAAATAACATTTCATACTCCAGAGTATAATGTTAATTATGTTTTCAGATAAAATAGATTTTAAATACCTTAAAAAAAACATAATTGTAATTTTTCTTTTAAGATTAAGCTCTTATTTGTTTCCAGCAATGGAAACATGTAAGACGCAATAGGTATTTCAATGCATAAAGTTTTTTTTTTTTTTATTCTTCTCTCTAATACAAAATAAAATAAAAAAATTAGATATAATAATTAAAGAATTATATTAAAATAATAAATAAATTTATTAATAATAAATAACTTTACTTTATTTTTAATTTATTTTCACTCTTTTCTCTTAATTCAAGAAATTTTATTTTCTATTTTTCTTTTCAAATTCACTCTTTGATCCAAATGAAAGAAGTGTTATGTAACTTTTAACCTATGTTGGAATAATTGGTTTGTGATTTTTTGAATAGAAAAGTCTAAAGTGAAGTGACCTTTAGCAAGTTTACGTATGGCATTCAATATGTTTCGGATGTGTCGGTTTCGCGGGGCCGATGAGTGTGAAATTGTTTCTCTTACAGACGATTGTCAAGTGTTTTTGTGAGGTTTTTGTCGGTACACGAGTGTATTAAAAATAAAATAAAAATTCACATAATACCTCCAACAAACCTCTAATCAATGCTTTGAGTTATAAAATATAAAATTTTCAAGAAATCAATGGCCTAGATTTCTTACAAACCTTGCATTCGTTATTAACATGTGAAAATTTCGGAACCAAAATAGTTATAATATTAGGTACAAATAAAAGAATGAAACAAGTGTGAGGATATAATTTTTATGAAATATAGAATATATTTAGCTAATTTTTGGACTTTAAATAAAAAACTAAATAATATATTTTCATAAATTAAAATCTACTATTTTTCTAAATTTTTATTTTTCTAATATATATATATATATATATATATATATATATATTAAAATTATGTTAAAATTGAGGTTAGAAAGTGACACATTGAAATTATTTGTGGGAAGAACATAATAAGAAGTTTACTTCGCATAAGATAAACTATTTTCATCTTATTTCTATAAGATTATAGTGAAAAAAAAATTAAGTAATTATATTGGAATGTTGGATTTATAAATAGATAATGGAAACCCTAAGAACAAGAGTGCCACTTTAGAAGATGATAACATATAAAAGAAGTTAATATTTTAAAATGTTTTTTAATTAATGTAGTTGATAGAATAATGTTTTAAAATATTGTCTTATTGAAAGGGTATGAAAAATGTGTTTTGTTTGGTAAATTGTACGTTAAATAGTCATTTGAATCATTATTTTTATTGGTTTTAGTTTTTATTTTGACTTCTTGTTCAAATGACGTCTTAAAAATACTCAAATAATAGACAAAATAGTATAAATGATAATTTAAATAGTGATTATTCACTTAAACAATTAACTATAGTTTAAGAGATGGGTTATTTAATGGTTGTTCATTTAAGTGAAGAAGTAACCACATGAAAGATAATTAATAAGTATCTTGCATAAGTGAGTAGTGGGAACTTAAGCTAGAAATATGTAGAGGAGATATAATTGATTATATAAGTATTTCACTTCTAAACTCAAATTGAAAACTATTAAGAAAGGTATAATTGATTATATTTATTAGTCACTCAAACCAAGGAAACACTAAAACAAATAATTAATGTTTTAGCTTCCAAAGTTAATTCACTAAAGTAAGAAGTTGTCATTTAAGGAAATAAGAAACAAAATCAAATGTGTTAACATTAGAAGTAAATCGCTCAAGTACCACTATTTGGAAAGAATAAAAGTGAATTAAGAGGTAATAATTTGTGATGTGTTATAGATTTATGTATGTTGATACATGTGAGATAGTTTGTCTGCGATTCTGACCAAAATTAGTAATACAATGGAGGAGCTATCAAATTATGTTCATGTGGTGACTAAGATTAGCGGATTTAATAAGATATCTTATTTTCATTAATAATGTCAAAGTAACATATGGTGAGAAATCGTAAGGGAGATTCTTCATAACATGATTTTTTTATGTGTACGCAACAGAAATAAAATAAAGTTATCAAGAATTTACCTTTAGCATAGGTATAACTAAAATGTTATACAGTTCTAATTTGATTGTTTAACTTTAGATATGATGCATATGCATTAGTCTCTTTATATATGAATTGAAATACTAAATCTTCATATATGCTAAAATTCATATTCGAAATATGAAGATATAAAAAGTAAGTTGTTTTACAGAAGCTAAAATGAATATGTTATTTTCAATCTACTAAACATTTATTGAGTATTTTAAGCTAAGGGAAAACTAATTAATAATTCCTACTATTTTAGTTACATGGGCATGTTGCTTAGGTGTTGGAATAAAAGTTTTGACCTTGGGTTGCACAAATATCTTAAGAAATTAGCCAGAGGTATTAAGGTAAGATGAATGAATTATCCAAACAATATCACATCTAGATTGAAAATATACGTATATTGTAATGTTGAGTGCAAGTGGAAATGCATGTTTAAGTTGTTTTAGTGTGATAATATGCTTTTTATGCATATTTACATATGGACAAGTTGTATTGTTGGGTATTAAGGTTGAAAAATACTTGAAAGAGTAAAATCATCTTTGTTATGACTTTCATCGCTTAAGTGAGATGTTGGACACTTGAAAAACAAGTCAAACAATAAAAGATGTAGGCTAAACCGTGACAATTTGCTCAAGTAACAAATTGACACTCAAGCAGTTATTTAATGATGATTTTTTTTAAATGATGATAACATTACTCAAGTGAAAAGGTCACAAAAGAGAGAGAATGAACATTACAAATGTCTTGTTCAAACAGCAGGTAATTATTAAAGTTAAGCTACTTGCAAATAATCTATATTTTACTTAAATGACAAGTGGTTGTTCAAGCGAAATATAAACAAGGAAAATATGGTTAATTTTATTTGTTAGGCAAGAACAAATAGAATGGATGACTTGTTTGAGAAGTAGTTCACTCAAGTAGGGATTATGGTGTTCAAATGAAATGATCTTATCACTCAAGTAATGTGAGATTGCTTAAGACACAAAGAAACAATCATTTGAGTTGAACAGTTGAGTCATGATGCAAATATAATGGATTAGAAACCTAATGAATATGTGTTGTGATGCTAAGTAGAGACAAAGGGTATTACCTATAATCAACTGAGATGTGAATGTTAGTGACATAAGTCACTTGAGATATGTGGTTTATAAATAACAATAGTTACTACGGTATGTTAGTGTAACAATTATGTTTGTGCAAATTTAGT
The DNA here is from genome assembly GCA_963425845.1 of Sphenostylis stenocarpa. Classification (NCBI taxonomy): domain Eukaryota; kingdom Viridiplantae; phylum Streptophyta; class Magnoliopsida; order Fabales; family Fabaceae; genus Sphenostylis; species Sphenostylis stenocarpa. Next base: position 25,388,392 of record OY731406.1, read on the forward strand.
AAGTTTTTAGGTTCCAATGATAATTTTGGTCAAACAGACTAAGATGTTAAGTAGTAAGGAGACAATGGAAGAATTTTTGATGGTTCGTCCCAAGAATATGATAGATGTACACCACAATAGTTGTGATTGTTAGTACTTTTACTTTGTGAATGAAAGTAGAATGATATTGATAGTTAAAGAGTACATGATACAATATCAATTTCAATGTAACATACATATATTAGTCCAAGTTTGGAACATAGTGATAATATTCGAAAAGATTTTTGGCTATAATAGATGTGATGTGTGTGAAATAATGTGAAAAATTGAATATATTTTATGTTAGATAAATGATAAATGACTAGAAAAATTTTGATTCTGGTGAAAAAATAGACAATGTTATAAATATAAATGATATCTCTTAACAACATCTATTTTATAGAATATAACATAATTTATTAGTTATACACATAAAATATATCATATTTATATTTTTTTATATTAAAAATATTTTATATTAAATACAAAATATATATTATTTATTCAATAAATATAAGTTTATTTAATGATGATTTTTAATATTATTATACTTTTAACAATACTAAATGAGTCTTAATATTAATAATAATAATAATAATAATAATAATAATAATAATAATAATAATAATAATAATAATAATAATACACTAGTGAAAAAATATATATTCAACGACGACTTATTATGACGGTTGTAAAAAAATAGAAATAAGTAAAACAGTGACATTTTTGTAATATTAAAAACACTTATTATATCGTTTGTAAGAAGAACTGACATACTAAGTCACTTACTATGTCAGGTATAATAAAAACAGACATAGTAAGTTCATTGATGACATTTTCGTAATATTAGACATAAAACTTACTATGTCGGTTATACAATGAACTCACTTACTATGTCAGTTATAATGAGAACAAACAAAGTAAATTCTTCGGTGACATTTTTGTAATATTAGATATAAAATTTACTATGTCGGTTATACTTTTAACCGATATAGTAAATCGCTTAGTGTAAGAACATAAACTTATGATGTCGGTTATTTGTTGACCCGACATAGTAAGTAACTTACTATGTTTGTTTTTTTCATAACCGACATAGTAAGTGTTTAGGGTTTCCCATTTACCTTTCATCTTCCCACGTTCTGTTTTTGTTCTTCGTCTTTCCACAGTCTCTGCATCCTCCTCCACGCTACACAGTTCACTGTTGTCGACCACCCCCATTGATTATCTCGTGGGGGTTATGATAAGTTGGAGCAAACTATGATAAGATAATCATCTTCCTCTATTACTTCTAACCAGTCTAATTTGAGTATGATTTCTCCTCCTTCCCGTCATGATAAGTGGAAAAGAGCAAGTCAAAAACCATCTAGGGAGTACACATCTGAATAAACTCGGACTGTAGCTGAGCGAATTGTAAGTAATTTATGTTTATATGTTTACATTACTATTACATTTAAGATGTATTTGCTAATATGTGTATTCAAATGTTTTTGTTTTAGGATCAATTAGTAGAGAAAAGTACACAAGGATCGTTTATCCCACAAGAGCGTGAGGATATATTGGTTGCTGCCATTGGTCGTCTAGAGCATCCAGGTCGTGTTCGTGCTATTGGAAGAGGGGTGGGTATCCGACAATTCTTTGGTGCTCCATCTCAACAAATTAGAAAATCCCAACTCAGTGATGCCCAAAAGGAAACTCTAAAAAATGAGCTTAGAAAAGAATTATACTCTGAATTGATAGCAGAGTTAATGTCAGACATGCGAGCAGAGTTAATGTCAGACATGCGAGCAGAGTTAGCATCCATGGGAGTCTTTACTCAACCTTCTACTAACCCTGCACCTCCACATGTTAATCTTAATAGATCAGGGGAAGCTAGTGTTGATGCTCGTATTGATTGCGAGTTCTACATTGATGATCCTCCCGAGTACTTGGTTGCCTTAGGGAAATATTACTATAATTATAATTTTCATTTTCATTTTACATTTGATATATTCTAATTAAATTTATGTGTTCTCTTCAGGTAAAATTTATACATTAGGATCAACCATTCACCACTAAACAATTTAAGACGACATGATACGAGTGGTTGTTGTAGAAGTTCAAGATAATACCGCTCAAGTCCTTGTGCCCACTAAAGAGGTTCAAACAGTGGGACAAGCCCCAGGGCATTTTATTCTTTGGCCTATTAGACTGACAAAATCAATCATAACAAGGATAAGTTATTTTACCAAATTTAATTGTCTATTTTTATTCTTTACATGATTTAATGAGTTTAATATATGTATATTGTTAAATAGGATGCTTCTATAAAACAAAAAGAAGTTGTTAGAAATATAGAACCACAATTATCTCCTATGCAACGACCTGGTGCAGTGGCAGTGAATTTAGGGAAACAACTGGTACAAATAGATATGTCTTTTGAAGTAATTGGCAGAATCATTACCATCCCTTTCTTTATCTGCCAAAGAGATGTGTTTGATATTCTTACTGACACTAATCTTTTATGTGTATCAGTACTACAACTTTGGTTGTTGTAAGTATATTTTCATTAACTTAAATTTTTTTAATGTATTCAATATGTTATTCTAACATTATTGTTTTTCATATATAAGGTATTTACATCGTCTTTGCATTGAGAAGAAGAATGCTTACATTTATGGATTTCTTGACTCTGTTGCCACTCAAAGCGTAAGGAATAAAGCTAGTAAGGTGCAAACATATTTGATAGAAGCATTTCAAAATTCAAGCAAAGAAGTGTACTTAACACCTTACTTGCATCAGTAAGTATATAATATTCTTAACAATGATTTTTACCTTTCAGTCGATACTAATGTTATTACAACTTGTAGGGGGTAATTGGCAACTGTTAATAATTATCCCTCAATTTAGTGGTTCTTTTATGCTCATTACACAAGAAAACTACTACTTTGGCTATTAGGAGTATAATAAACTCGTAAGTGTCTTATTCAACTATATTTGATTTGTTATACAATGTAATATTAATGAATTAATTGTTTAATATAATTTGCTTTAGATTGTTTTATATAGAGCTATGGATGCATATATAAAGTTGCAGAGGCTTCCACAAGTTGCTAGGAAGAAACTTCAGTATATTGCACCTAATGTAAATTATGTGTATAACTACTATTTATTTGTTAAAATGACATATATTTTCATTATCATTTTTATATTTTGCAATGCCCACATCAACCAGGAAACCATGAGTGTGGATATTATGTAATGAAGCACATGCACACAATCATATCTGCTAACATTATTGACTCATGGAAAGAGGTAATATAAAAAAAAAAATTCAAGGACACAACCATATGATACATCCTGCATATTAATTATTTTATTTTTATTATAAAATCCCACTATATATTACATTTGTTACACATCTTTAGCATCTCATTATTTGTTAATTATTATTTATTGATTAAATAAATATTGATTTTGTAGATATTCAATGATCCATACCCATTGAAAGAAGAAGTTATAGAAGACATGAGAATACAATGAGCTTCTCATTTTTTAAGTATTTTTGACAATTTGTAAATTCTTTTAACTTATAATGTAAATTAAATAACATTATATACAATTTTGTATATTATTGAGTATATAGTCTCGCTTGAAAAATTGTATGTTATTGAGTATATAGTGTGCTCGAGAGAGGTTGATATTTAAAATAAAAAAGGTTATTAAAAAAAATTATAACTTTTTATGTCAATTATAAATATAACAATCATAAAAAGTGGACTTTTTATGACGGGTCATACCATAACCATCATAAAAAGTGAAACTTTTTATGATGGTTATTACCTTAACTATCACAGAAAATTGACTTTCTATGTCGGTTCAGTTAGGAACCGTTATAGAAAGTTCACTTTCTATGACGGTTAAGATAGAAATGGGTATAAAAAGTGACTTATTTTAAAACTTTATATGATGATTATATGTACAAACGATATAACATATAAATTTTTAAGTCGTTTTAAAATTTGACATAAAAAAATAATATTTTTTATATCTCTTATATCTATGTCGATTTATAAATCGACATAAAATGTTCAAAATGACCGACATAAAAAGGTCTTTATCTAGTAGTGATAATAATAATAATAATCTTAAATAATTTCACATTTTAATTATTGTAACTTTTTAATTTTTATTCTTGAAATAAATAAATTATAATTATCTTAAAAATAAAAATTAAAGATTTATTTTTTTATTCTATTTTTTAATTTAACATGAATTATTATGTTACACAATTAAATTAAAATAAATAATAAAAATAAAAAAGTATTTTAATTCTTATAATATATATATATATATATATATATATAATATTATATTAGACTAATTTTAGTATTTCGTATGATATATTAATTTTATTAATTTTCGCTATCTTTTTTATAAAAATTTCTTTCTTAAACTTGTTTAGCCTAAATAAAATTTTCAATATTAAAATAATTTATTATTACCATTTTTCATTTTTAGTTGTCACAGATTTTCACAAAAATTTATATTTCTTTATTTATGATGTTTTAAAATCTAAAATAATCTTAAATAAATATTATTAGTAAAACTCTTTATAATTAATAAATATAAGTTAAATTAATAAAATTATAATATAAATTTGTGTACATTTTTTATAAAATTAAAAACATTCATTACGGTCTTAATATCAAAAAATTGTGGAAAAAAAATCAAAATATCACATAAGCTGAGATTACAAGATTAAAAATATTTAAATCAATATTTTAAATCATAATTTCCAAAATTAGTAAAATTTAATATCAAGATTAGGTGAAACATTGCATGTTATATAATATCCAAATCCCAACGTGATAGTTTAACTTTTGTACTCGCATGCTAGGAAGAAAAAATTGCATCTTCTTGAAAATTCAACTGTGAATTGATATTAAAATTATTAGATGGAGACGCATATATTACAATTTTTATTTTATAAATATTTTCTATTTTATTAAAATGATCACATATTATCCATTAGAATTATATAACTTTGATAATAATTTTTAAATTATTAACTTTCTAATCATCATCTCAGGCATTTTTTATTTATTTTTAATATCAAAGTTTCGCATACTGTCTGGTTCTTCGGAAAGACATGTTTCGGATAGCGTTTTCAATGGTTTGTTTTACATGGCATGGCGTACGATACGATTAAATGATTTGAAAATTCAAAATTATTATTTTGAGAATAAATCTTATTTTAGTATTTATTTTTTTATTATAAAAGGAAAGTATTTATCTTATAAAATACACTAATTTTTTTTTGTTATTTTAGTACTTAAGAGATAAATTAAGAGGGAAAAATAAATTTTTCTTTTAGATTTTCTTAGAGTTGTTTTTCCTTTATTTTTAGGAGAGAATGTTATTGTCTCCTCCTTGGAGGTAGAGAGAAAATGGTTGTAATTTTTTTCATTAGTGGAATTACTCTTTTGCATATTGTCGGTATTTTTCTCATCTTTTTATTTTAGTTGTGTGTGCTTATGTTTTTGTCTCGATACCTAATAGTGGTATCAGAGCCACTAGATTGTGATATTGGTCTTCTACTGCATAGTCATTAGAATAGTATTGGAGAAAATTCTTAGTATATTTTGTAGTTGCGGTTAATCTGATCTTCCACATCAGAAAAGAGTTATTCTTGTTAGTGAATATTATTTGGTAGTGTGATAGTGCATGTCTGCGAAAAGTTCTGGCAATGAAAGACTTAGTATTTAAGCGTGTCCATTAGTGATTCACCTTTCTTTCCTAGGAACTTACTTGGTGTACTGGTTCACGGTCTACTGTTGTTGTTCCAGTAGGCAATACTATTCATAGTGAGGATTGCATAAGCCGGTTTGGAACCATGACAATAAAATATGAGATAGAGAAGTTCAATGAGAGTAATTTCTCATTGTGAAAATTGAAGATAAAAACAATTTTGAGGAAGGATAATTATATTGATGCAATTGCGGAAAGAACCGTGGAACACACGAATGAACGACGATGGAAAGAAATGAACGACAATGTTATTGCAAATTTGCACTTATCAATGACAGATTCAGTTTTATCCAGTGTTGCAGAGAAGACTGCTGCAAAGGAGATTTGAGATACCCTCATCAAACTATATGAGGTGAAGTCACTTCACACAAGAATATTCTTAAAGAAAAAACTCTATACTCTTCGAACGAGTGAGTCCACATCAGTGACAAACCACATCAACCATTGGAATATCTTGTTTGCCCAACTATCAACGACAAATTTCACCATAGTTGAAAATGAGTGTGCAGAGCTTCTACTTCAGAGTTTACCTGATTCATATGATCAACTCATCATCAATATTACAAATAATAATATTGATGGGAATATGCACTTTGAGGATGTCGCCGGAGCTATTCTTTAAGAAGAATCCAAACAGATGAGTAAGGGCAAAAGTTTCAAACAAGCAAAGGCTTTGACGATGATGAGAGGAAGATCAATGGAACGTGGTTCGAGTAATGATAGATCGAGGTTTCAAAGTAAGAAAAGTTCTAAAATCAAATGCTACTTTTGTGGTAAGAAAGGGTATACGAGAAAAGAGTGTTGAGAGAGGAAGAATAAAGGAAACAACTCTGAAGAATCAACCTTAGAAGGTTGTGTTGTAAGTGCCTCGAAAGATGGAGATATTCTGGTGAGCGAAGCTCTAATTAACTCTAATGGTGAAAAAGAATTTCATGACAAGTGGATAGTAGATTCAGGTGCAACATGACACACTGCACTGAGATTGATTTCACACTTATGAACTATTCTCAGGTAGATCTGTCTTCATGGGAAATAACCATGCATTGGAGATTACTAGAGTTAGTACTGTCAAAATTAAAATGTATGATGGTACTGTTTGCACAATTCAAGGAGTACAACATGTGAAGGACTTGAAGAAGAATCTATTGTCTATTGGGAAATTAGATGACCTCGGGTGTAAGATCCATGTTGAAGGTGGAATCTTGAAAGTGGTGAAGGGGAGTTTGGTGGTCATGAAGACAAAGAAGATCATGAAAAATTTGTATGTGCTGCTTGGAGATACGTTACAAGAAATGGATGCATCAGTTGCGACAATAAGTCAAGAAGATGCAATGATCATGTGACATCATAGACTTAGTCATATGTCAGAAAGTGGTACGTAAATCCTTGCAAAACGTAATATCTTACCCGGACTTAAAGAGGATAGTTTATCTTTCTACGAGCATTGTGTGATAAGCAAGCAACATAGATTGAAGTTTGCTAGAGTGACTGCTAAAAATAAACACATATTGACTCGATTCATTCTAATGTGTGAGAATCACTGGTAATATCCCTTGGAGGAGCAAACTATTTTATATCGTTCATCAATTATTACTCCAAGAGATTGTGGGTATATCCATCAAGAAGAAGTCTGATGTGTTTTCACAGTTCAAGGAATTCAAAACACAAGTAAAACTTGAAACTGGGAAAAGAATTAAATGCTTGAGGACAAATAACGGAGGAGAATATGTAGACGGAGAATTTTTAGCATTTTGCAAGCAAGAGGGTATTACCAGACAATTTTATATCCCACATACGCCTCAGTAGAATGGTATATCAGAGCGGATGAATAGAACTCTCCTAGAAAGAACTAGAGTTATGTTGCAAACAACTAGAGTAGACAAGTCTTTTTGGGCAGAAGCGGTTATAACTGTCTGTTATGTTATAAATCGTCATCGTCAACCACCATTGGTTTGAACACATCAATAGAGTTATGGAAAGGTAAACCAGCTGATTATTCATCCTTATATGTTTTTGGTTGTCCTGTGTACGTGATGTACAACACTCAAGAAAAAATAAAATTGGATCCAAAATCCATAAAATGTATCTTCTTGGGCTATACTAACAATGTGAAGGGGTATCGCCTGTGGGATCCCACTTCCCACAAGGTTGTTGTTAACAGAGATGTAGTCTTTGCAGAAAATGAACTGCAAAGTGAGGAGACAAATGATAGCTTGATAGAGGACAAGGTTATAGTATAGATACAGAAGAAGTCTTCGGATGACTTGTCTAAGTTAGAAGAGGAGCACGAAGATCAAGAGCTAAATGAGGTTGGTAATGGAGATCTTCGACGATCAACATGAGAAAAAGTCAGACCATCTTGGCATTCACAATATGTGATGATAAGTCATGATGCGTATTGTCTTCTAAATGAAGAAGGAGAACCTTCAACATTTCAAGAGGCTATGAGTTGTTCAGATGCTGCTCTGTGGATGACTACAATATAGTCTCTTCATAAAAACAAGACATGAAATCTTGTGGAACTTCTGAAAGGTCGAAAAGCCATTGGTTGCAAATGGATCTATAAGATCAAGAGAGATGACAATGATCAAGTAGAAAGATATCGTTCTAGATTGGTGGTAAAGGGATATACTCAGAAAAAAGGTATTGATTTCAATGAGATATTCTTGTCAGTTGTTAGATTGACGTCTATCAGAGTTGTCTTGGTTATGTGTGCTGCATTTAATTTACATCTTGAACAATTGGACATAAAAACTACTTTTCTTCATGGAGATTTTAAAGAGGAAATGTATATGCTCTGACCAGAAGACTTTAAAGAACAAGAAAACTTGATTTCCAGGTTGACTAAATCTCTATACGGTCTAAAGCAAGTGCCCAAATGTTGGTGTGAGAGATTTGGTTCCTTCATTATTTTCCTTGGTTTCAATAGACTGAGCTCAGACCATTGTACATATTACAATAGGTTTGATGATAATGATTTTATTATCTTGTTGTTGTATGTGGATGACATGTTGGTAATAGGCTCCAACATAGATCAAATCCAAGAGTTAAAGACACAATTAATTAGGGAGTTTGACATGAAGGACTTGGGACCAGCAAACAAGATTTTAGGGATGCAAATTCACAGAGACAGAAAAGATAGAAAGGTTTGGCTTTTCAGAAGAATTAATGAAAATCTTGCGACGCTTGAATATGCAAGATTGAAAGCTAATTTCTACCCTACTTCCTATCAATTGTAAGTTATCCTCAAGTATGAGTCTCAGCAATAAAGCGGAGAGGATGAAAATGTCTCGAGTACCATATGCATCAGTAGTGGGAAGTCTTATGTATGTCATGATTTGTACAAGACCAGACATTGCACAAGCAATGAGAGTAGTTAGTAGATTCATGGGAAATCCTGGGGAGAGCATTGAAGTTCTATAAAGAGGATCCTTAGATACATCAAAGGAACCTCAGGTGTTGCATTATGTCATAGAGGATCAAAACTAGTTGTCAGAGGCTATGTTGATTCAGATTTTGCAGGCAATCTAGATAAAAGGAGATCTATTACTGGTTATGTGTTTACAGTTTCAGGAGGGGCGGTAAGTTGGTTATCTAAGTTACAGGATGTTGTAGCTCTGTCTACCACAGAAGCTGAGTACATGACAGCCACTAAGGCATGTAAGGATGCTATTTGGATTAGGAAGATAATGGAGGAACTCGGGCACAAGCAACAACAAATTATTGTGTATTGTGATAGTCAGAGTGTTTTGCACATTACAAGGAATCCAACCTTTCATTCCAGGACAAAGCACATAGGAATAAGATATCATTTTGTTCAGAAAGTAGTGGAAGAAGGAAGTGTGGATATGCGAAAGATTCACACAGATGAGAACCTAACAGATGTTATGAAAGAGTCGGTTAGTGTTGACAAGTTTGTATGAAGTCGATCCTACTATGACCTAGCGGAAAAATAAGAAACATGGATGGTAAGAATAAAGAAAGTATGGTGTGAAGATTTGATTAATTTAATCAAAATCTTCAAGTGGGAGATTGTGAGAAGAAAAATCTCACATCAGGAAAATCTTACTTTGATGCTTACATTTTTTTACTATAAAAGAAGTACCGTGTTTATCTTGTAAAACACACAAAAATCACTTCATTTTCTTTATCATGTTGTTTTAGAGGGAGACTCCATAAATGCACCAACATGTGTAAAGGGATGGAGATGATAAAGACCATGAGACTCATATCCTGTGTCAATTACCTGTTTTGAACTCCGGTCCTATAAACACACAGAATTATTGGTAAAAGAAACAACACAATCAAGAGCACGAGTTAGACGATTGATGGACAACAGGTTAAAAGGAGACTCAGGGATATAAAGAACATTATCAATGGTTAAAGAAGGGAAAAATTTAACAGTTTCAACACCATGAGATGATACTCTAGAGCCATCAACTAGTGTAACAGAAGATAAAGGATTAGAAGAGGATAAAGAGGAGGACAAAGATTTGTTACCAGTAATATAATCAGTGGCTCCTGAATCAAAAACCCAAGGACTAGGAGAAGAGGATTGGGTAAAACCAGCAAAATATGTATCTGTGTGTGCGAAAAACATAGTGGAACTAGAAGATTATTGATCCTTATACCATTTGAGAAATTTGTTGAACATAGCAGGTGTGTCGGATGCAACAGAAGAAGGAGGATCCCCAACAGACAAAGGTGGGGAAAGATTAGTCTGAACAACTACAACATATCGAGGAGGACGACCATGTAATGCATAACACTTGTTAATCTTGTGACCTAGCTTGCCACAATGTTCGCACTTAGGACGCCATTTTCCCTGTTTGTGAAGGCGAGTCCGGTTATCACGGTGAGATGCCAATAAAGAAAAATCATCAACAGAATTAGAAGTAGTATAAGGAGTGGAAGAAGTCATGAAGGGCATGAGAACAAACCCTAAAAAAAATCCAAAGTAATTCAATCAACCCACGAAGCACAGATAAAAAACGAGAAGACCAAAACAAGTTCATCGAGACTAAACGATGTAAGAGACAACAAACGACCAACTCCAATAGTGGTGATCTCAACGACATGGTGATCATCTTACAGAAACGAACAAAACTGTATGTCACCGGTCAAAAATGAAACTCTGACGACGGCTCCGACGACTACTCTGACGGCGGTGGTAGTGACAGTAGCATGAACCAGTACACCAGGTAAGTTCCTAGGAAAGAGAGGTGGGTCACTGATGGACACGCTTAAATATCAAGTCTTTCCTTGTCAGAACTTTCCTAGACATGCACTTTCACACTACCAAATAATATCAAGTAACAAAGATAACTCTTTTCTAATGTGGAATATTAGTTTAACCAGCAGCAGCGGCGGTGGCGACTTCAGCAGTGGATAATGGTGAAAAAATTTCAAATTAACCTTAAGCTCTAAATACCATGTTGAATATAGAGGAAATAGGGTTTGAGATTAATCTCCCTTGTGTATAAATCACACATAGGGTAATCTATTTATAATAGGGAGAGGTACAACTAAAAGAGTAACCAAAAGTAAACAAAATAAACAGAAAATATTGTTTGATATTGTGGTTAAAAATATCTAACAATATCTTAACAATATCTTAACAATATCTAAACAATATCTAACAGTACACATGGTCACACTGAGAACATTTGCTATTACAAGCATGATTTTCCACAAAACCACAATAACAAGTGTAACAAAAATTCCAAGAAGACTTGTATACACTATGGGAATCTCAGTCATACCATTGACATTTGCTACAAGAAGCATGAGTATCCCTTGGTCACAAATTATACAACAATAAAAGTAATATTAACAGTATCAAAGTTACAAATCAAGTCAATCATTATTCCTGATTCAAAAAATTTAGAATTTTGTCTTTCACACGAGCAATAACAAACTCTTATATCCCTCATTCTGCAACATAATTTGGATAATCCTATGAGGAAAACTGCTTCTTTTTCGTCAAGGTCACCAAAAATGAAAGGTAACATTATCATTAACATAAATTCTTCAAGTCCCAACAATCAAAATCTTGGATTATTGACTCAAGTGCAACCGATTGCATTACTTCTTCTGTTTCTAACTTGTCTTTCTTATAAACCTATCTATCCATTACTTTCAGCCTCCCAAATAGTGAAAAGGTTTGTGTTACTCATAGTGATAAGGTTAAAAATTAATGAAGACCTGTTTCTTGAAGATGTTCTTTTCATCCATTCTTTTTCTTATAATTTGATCTTTGTCTCTAAACTAACCTTCAAATATGATGTTTTTTTTCTACAATTGTTGTATTACCCAAAACAAGAAAACCAAAAGGAAGATTGGTTTAGTTAATGTTGAGGCCAGTTACTGATCTCATTTCGTTCATTCCTCTATTATTGACAATAAAGGTCCATGGCATGCTTACTTAGGGCATTTGTCCAATGAATGTTTACTCATTATGGAACAACAATATTCTTACATACATTTCAATGAAAATCAATTTTGTACTGCTTTTCAGTTAGCCAAACAAAAACGTCTACCTTTTAATCTTAATGACTCACATGGCTCGACACCTATCATACTTTTGCATGTTGTCATTTGGGGACCTTGTCCCGAGGTATGTTTGATATTTCCTTACTATTGTTTATGATTTCACTTGTTATACTTGGGTTTATCTTGTAGAATAAAGGTGAAACCAAAATCCATTTAGTCAACTTCATTACCTATGTAGAAAATTAATTTAAAAAACATGTCAAGTTTGTTAGGTCGGACAAAAATTTCACATGAAAAAAATGTTTGATTCCAACATTATTCATCAAACCAATTGCATTGAAACATTCCCAACAAAATAATATTATTGAAAAAAAACACAAACATATTTTAAATGTCACTCATGTCATACTTTTTCATTCTAACCTTACTTTAATTTTCTGGTGTTTTGTGCTTAAACATGATTTTTTAATCAATCCTATGTTGATCGTTTTTCTGAACAACAACTCGCCCTATGAATGACTATATGGTAAGCTTCCTGATCTAAGAAATCTTCATATTTTTTGTTGTCTTTCTTATGTTAGCACTTTGATTGCCCATTGAAAGAAGTTGGATAATCAAGCCAATAGAGATATTTTTCTTGGACTACATCATAACACAAAAGGTTACATTATTTATAATCTCAAAACCAATAACGTTGAGGTTTCCTAAAATGTAACTTTTTTATGAGAGTGTTTTTCCTTTCAATACATAAAATATTAATGAAATTGTGACCTGATATGATATATTGTGCCTATTGGGTCTAATCTTTATGATGATCATACTAATCATAATGTCACCACTAATACTATTGATGGTACTAGGCCTTATGACAGTATTTCCAATACTACTAATGGTGTTCAAACTTGTAGTGATGTTTCTTCTAATGACACACCATTAGAAGGACAAATAGAGTTAGGCGATTACCGAGTTATCTTAAAGACTACCATGTCACCAATAAAAGTTCAAACACAAGTATTCACTATCCTATTACAAACTATATAACTAATAAAAAGTATTTACTTTGTTTAAAAGGTTGATCATGAATATCGATATTAACATTAACCCAACTTCCTAAAAAGAAGCATATCAAATCAAGCATTGGGTAAAAGTCATGATGCACGAACATGCTCTTGAAATAAATCGGACTTGGATCATAATCAAGTTTTCCCCAAACAAAATAGCAATTGACTATAAGTGGGTATATAAAATAAAATACAAAGTCGATGGTTTCAGATACAAAGTAAAGCTTGTGGTACAAGGTTATACTTAATAAGAGGGGCTTGATTATAACGATACCTTCTCCCCTGTATTTAAAATCACCATTGTTTGGATGTTGTTACTTTTCTTAGTTTTCATCCATACTTGACATCTAAAACAATTAGATGTCAACAATGAATTCCTCCATAACAACCTAGATGAAGAAGTATATATGAAAATATTTCTTGGTACCTATTACATTGCACAATATGTTTGTCATCTTCATAAATCTCATTTCAGGATCAAATAGTCTGGTCGTCAATGATATACAAAACTTTCAACCTTTCTCATATCCAACAATTACAAACAATCATCTATTGACTACTTACTGTTTCTAAAGATTGCATGTGCTAGCGTAATGAATCTCCTTGTTTATGTAGATGACATTGTCTTGTCTAGCAATAATGCTGATAAAATATCCCATATTACTCAAAAAATGGACAAGGCCTTGAAAGTAAAAAACTTGGAAGACTCACCTACTTTCTTGATTTTGAAGTTGTTCGAAACAATTCTGATTTGCATCTTTCACAACGCAAGTACACTCTTGACCTCCTTGCTGATAGTGGGATGCTTTTGTCCACCCTGGTCCCCACTCATAAGAATTATTCCATGAAGATTCCTATAAGTAACAATGACATCCTTCTCGATCTAACCACTTACTGACATCTCATCGATCACCTCATCTACTTGACCAATATCAGATCGAATATCACTTATGTTGTTCATCACATCAGTCAATTCGTTAATACTCTCATTATGACCCACCATTAAGCCACCAAACATATTCTTGATTATCTCAAACTTGCACCTGGAAAAAAGTATTTTTTTTTCGACAAAAATAATAACACTCAACTAAAAGCCTTTTGTGATTCTAATTAGGTCTCTTGTCCCATTACCTGATGCTCTACTACTGGCTACATCATTTACTAGGGCCTCTCGTGTAGTTTGGCTCTTCAAGAAACAAAGTATTAAAGAGCTCAATTGAAATTGAATTACGATGGTTAACATAATTTCTGAATTATTTAGGAATACATTACACTCACCCGCTTCACTATACTATGACAATCAGTATGTTATCTAAATTTCCTCCAACCTTATTTTTCATAAGTAAACCAAACACATTGAGATAGAATAATAACTTTATATTGACTCATAAAATTTTTTCTTATCTCTTCACAACTTCAACCAACATCTTCATTCAAGCTTTGCCACCTTCTTAGTTCAATGATTTATGTTTCAAAGTGAAATTATTGAACATACAGTTTACGAAACTCTTAATTTTCTTAGATCACATCTTTTTCATGTTTATTTGATAGATATTTTTTTTATCTTAGAATAGTTCATAGTCCGACCAATTTTCATTTACTAAGACTAATTTTATTTATTGTAGTTAACCTTTTATTAATTTTTCTTCTCACATTTTTTATTTATATATATATATAATAATAATAATAATAATAATAATAATAATAATAATAATAATAATAATAATCTTGGATTATGTTTAACACTTATGGCTCATCTCCTTTTCCTCTTCTCTTTTGGAAAATTAATACTAATATATTTTATTTATACATATCTATAATGATGTTATTGATCCCATTTTTATATTTTAAAAAAAATATATGAAAAGGTATTTGAATTTCGGAGGTTTTACAAGATTTTTCATTAATTATAATTGTGATAAATATTACTTTTCTTTTATATTTTAATAAACCAACTCAGTTGCAATAATTTCTTAAAATAAAAATGATTTTCCATAAAAAAAAAAAACTAAAAAAAAAACTTATCTATTGTTGAGTCTTTCAAAACATTACAATCCGCAACGAGATTTTGGTCTATTAAAGATTACGAGGATCATGTGCGCGGTCGCAGCCGAAAGTCACACACGTACGATCAAACTTATTTATTTTTGTTGTCTGAAAACTTCGACACTCAATTTCTCGTTCTTTGAACTCAGATTTGATTATCCCAACTCCCAATAAATATTTTAAAAATTCTCTTCGATGGGACGTTGATGTGGGGCACTAATTAAAACTCCTATCAATTGAATTGATTATCCCAACTCTCAAAAAATATTTAAAAAATTCTCTTAGATGGGACTTTGATATGGGTCACTAATTAAAACTCCAATCAATTAAAAATAACAATATAATCCTTCAATTATAAAAAAGTGTTATTGAAGTTATCTTTCTATGTACAAATTAATTGATTTTAATTATAATCGAGAAACCAACCTTATATTCATTTATATTATTTTTAGAATCAAGATTGAATATAACTGATACCAGCACATTGATATCAAATATATTTTTTATTGTACCATATTCGTATTTAATTTTGTTCTTATATTTAATATTGTTCTAATAGAATTTTCTAAGAAATTTATTTTATTCCCTCATTATTCTTTTATAAATTTTAAATTTTTTAAAAATAAATTATTATATCACCTAAAATTTCTTTGATAAAAAAAATTCATATAATGAATGCTCTATTGTTTCCGGTTAATTCAAGTCATCTACAGCTTTATCAGCAGCAGAACAAATTTCACGTGTCATAATGTTTTATTTGTATTTTTTTTTCATTTGTACATTTTAACAACATTTTCAAAATAAATTTGACTCAAAAATATTGTTGTATAAATAAAACTTATTCTAAAACTCAAATCATGTTAAAACTATTTTTTATTTAAAAAATAAACAATTAATAAATGTTTTATCTTTTTATTTTTTATCAATGGTATTATGTTTCTAAGCGATTACATCTGTCACCCTTATCATAAATTTGTCAAACTTGTATTTAATTTTGTCTGTGATTATTTATCGTTATCGAAGTCATTTAATTTTTAATTTAAAAAGTTTTTTAATTAGAGTTATTAAAAAATTATTATTTTTAAAATATTTTTTCAAAATTAATTACTTCAATTATTAAAAAAAAAACGTATTGATGTGATACTAATATAAAATTAATATGACATTGACATATCATGATCAACAGGACATAGTATTAATAATAAAATATTTACATTAGTATGGATATGACATAAAAGTTTAAATCACATTAACGCCTTATTAGCAAATATGACCACGTGATACTCTTTCATTAATCAATTTAATTGTATTGATAAAAGTGACAATTTGACTCACTTTATGAAACGGTTCAGAAGATATGAAAAAGATATTAGCTAAAAAAAAATTGTATTCTATATTTCACGATTTTAAATATTAGATCCGGGTTAAATTGAAAGGAAACTAGAAATATTTTTAAATAATTCAATTTTAATTAAATCAGAATAAAATTTAAAAAATTAATAAAATTGACGGATATGTTTTGTTAACTCGATTTTAATAAAAAAAAATTAGAATCAATTTTTTTTTAATATAATTTTTATAAAAAATATAATATATTTTAAATTTTTTATTTTATATTAATTACATAAACTTTAAATAATTATTATGTTATTATATTTTTATCTTATTTAAATAATTATTCATCTTGCTCTTTTTTATATTTGTAATTTTTATTATAATATGACAGTAATACTTTTATTTTTTTTAGAAAATATTAGTACTAATAAATTTATTATATATTTGTTTTTAATATAAATGATTTACTAGATTTAATTAAATATAACTCTATAATTTATACGATGACTCACTTAAACATAATGTGGTTTCTTTATATTAATTAGTTAAAATTTAACACAATATATTTCAACTAGAGATAAGTTGTGTTTAATTTTATTTTTAATATGATTTGAAACATTAAAGTAAATTGTTAGAATAATAAAAGAAAGACAATGAAAGTAAATTATTGAAAAGTAAATGATAGATAAATAAATTTAACCTATTATCAAGGATAGAACAAAAATTGATAGAAGAAATCAATGAAAATAACGATTTAAATTGTCAAGAACTCTATTAAAAATGTTTGTTCCTAATTTATGACATTTTTTAAAATATAAGTTTTTATACAATTTGAAAATCACCCCGATTATATTTATTTTATCCAACATATATTTTCTCAAGTAACCGCTAAGGTGTCATAAATAAAAACAAAAATAAAATACAAATAAAATCTTTGAACGATTATTTCCTTATAATCTGTTTCCACTATCCTTCAATGCACTTTGTTGATACATGTCAAATATAACTGTGCATACCAAGGAACTGGATTATAATTGTCTCCATAAATCTCTCGATATACCACATGAAGATTCCCTAAAATAGTCCCTTTTTGATATCTTGTTTATTCGATACATTGTGTCATTTAACTTCGATATTCTTTACTCCTTAAATCTTCAATTCTTGATTGATGATGCTCTGACTTCCTCAATATCTCTCACTCCCCTTCTTAGATAACACTTCTTGATCGATTTTATATTTTCATAATACATCTTTTATTGATTACCGAATTGATTCTTTACAATTATCGATGTCTCCCTCTCGATTCATTTTTTCTATCTATTTGTAATTTGAGGCTTAACAAAATGCCCCCTACGAGAATGATATATGAATCTCAATGAATATATATTCTCTTATCCTCGATTTAGATTAACTTCAAACATTTTGTCCTTACTTTATTCAAAAGTTGTTTCATCCCATGTTTCCATCATTGCATTTTGTTTCTCTCATAAATGCTAAATTCCCATAATAAATGTGACTTTTTGTGTTATCACTTTTTTAGCCGTCATTGACCTAAAATTAGGTTAAAATATTCAATTTATTGGATATGGGCATACACCAAGTTCATTTACAGTATTAGGTTTCTTGAGAAAACTCTCTTTCAAAATCAAAACTATTCATCTTCCTCGTCCTTACACACTTACCTTATCTTTCCTACAACGTATTCGACTCTTAACTAAAAAACACACTCTCTTCCATTTATTTATCAAATGGCTTCATCATCTACAACTTCCTGAACTTCCACCGTCCAACCTATCAATACCCAATTTGTTGAACTACATGCCAAAACTTTTTCACTAGTCATCGAATTGTTTGAGGAGACCTAAAAGATTTGTTCTACTCAGGTACTAATTCCATACTCAGTAGAATGTGTTTCACTTGCTTTTAGAGGACGGTTGATCCCTAAACCCAATGAACCTGTTGATTTCCCTTCTACTGAAGAAGGGAAATGTATTTTGCAAAATTCTGAAGCGAAGTTTAGGATAAATTTCCTTTCTCAAACGTCCAAATTATATCACTCCAGACCACCCCCAAAAGAAACCTTCCTAAATTAAATGACTCGATAGGGTCGAGTCCCGATTTAAGAAACACTAGAGGAAGATTGATATTTATGACTTCCTCTATCTTTCCCATTTTGACATAGGTTACTTTGATATGTCGATATTTCTCCTGGTAGTCCAATTTTGGAATAAAGATCTCAATGCCATGGAGCTCCCTTGTGGCCCCGTTTCCCCAACCCTGCTCGACATAGCTACAATAATGAATCTCAAACCCATTGGGGATAAATACTACATTAATATTTTTCCAATTGATAAAGCAATTGAATAAAAAATTCATTGGAATAGGAAAGCATATGGCCACTTCCTCCAACAACACTTTGTTGATGATCCTTCTATCAAAGTTTCTGACGAAGAGCATATAGCTTTCCTTTTGTACGGGCTATGTACACATGTCTTTTGCTCCTGTTCAATCCAAATATCCCACCATTACTAAAATTTGGCCTACTTGCTACATTGAGGGACTCCTAATATCTGCCTAGCCAAGTTGTTATTGGCACATGTTTATGCCGCTTTCGGAGAAGCAACAAACATCTTCTGCTCCAATCGTCCTAGTGACAACCTCTTTGACCCTCTATGGTTCATCCAAGTGTAGCTAGTGACCCTATTTGAATTGTTCCTTCGCCCACCCATAGTCATCGATAGTCTTATCGCTTCTTATCCATTGGAAGGTACTCAATTAGCCACTATAAATCCTCGTCATTATAAGCCAGATTGTGCTATGTATAGAAGCTATCTTAAATTTCTTTTGGCTCAAATAGAATTCACCATCATCGTCACCCCATTTTCCAAAATTGGCGAGTCATCCAAGGATATTAGAGGTCAATGTTGGCTCAAATCAAAACCACCAGTAAGCATTCTAGGGTTACAAGTCGAACTTGTTGAAGTTTAGAATGGTTTCATAACATGAGACATACTCGTCTCGGGCCTCCAATCGAAAGATGTGCAACTCTTCTCATATGTCCCTTAGCATATTTCACGTCAAGTTGGTTTGAGCCAAACCTTCCTCACTTCTTGATTTCATAGGCTTATTCCTCGAGGTATCAATTGCAACGATTATTCTCTTTGAGAAGCTTTATCACAATTAACTCCCTTGGAGCCTATCGAATACCAACTCTTCCCATTCGAGTCCAATTTTCTCAATACTTTTGAGTTCTTTGTGTGGTGAGATCAATCGTTCTCCTCGAAGCATTTACCTTTTGTTGTTATCAAATCACGATTGGATGCTCACCCTGGATTCCTCACGCAGGACAAATCGAAGGCTTTGAAAGGTAAATATGAACACTACCTTCAAATTATTGCATTCGAAAATTACTATCAAGAATGTTATGATCCTCTTCGATTAGAATCTAACTTTAGGAGTATAGTCTATTCTTTAAGAGATGCAATTCGTCAAAATCAAGAGGCTAGAAAAACTATAAACCCTTTAGGTAGAACTCCTTTCAAAAGATTTTGCCCAGCTAACATACCAATATTTCCGTATGCCCCTTTTGGAGTTTCCAAACTTTTGACATGTCCTAAATGGGTTCAAGAGCTTAGATCACACCATGCATTACTATATCAAAAACCAATCAATAAAGCCATTATTATACCCAAGTTATCCTATTACCCTTATCTTTACTTACCTGGCTTACCCTTACCCTATTGGCTCACCTACATCGATCATGTTTCTATCTTAAACAATACCCCTTATGGTGAGACATTTTACTTTTGGATCTATTATTCTCTTTAAACCTCATTATATGTACTTATTTTGATATTTTGTTGTAGTTTCTTCTTCCATCAAGATTTTCGATCCAACAGAAGAAGCTTCAGAGCCCTATTACAAGTCCAAAAGAAAAGAAAAGCAAAAGGCCTTACGCCTCACCCAATATGTTTTGATTTCCTTTTCTATTATTTAATCACATTCTCAATTATTCATTTTCTCTATCTAATGTCTTCGATTTCTTCTAATTACCTCATATTTTATTACAGAAAATGTCCAAATAGAAAACAACATCTTCCATCTCTACTCCACCTCCATCGTTACATGTAATAATCATTTTACTTTCGAAACTACTCATCGATTATATTTATACTAAGCATTCCTTACCACTTCAGATCTCTGCACCTTCTACCACCAACATTCCCCTTATAATATCAACCATCATTGAGTTAGACTCTGATGACGATGATAACGTCTCACTCACTCGTCGTATCCAAAAGAAAACTCAAGTTGGTATATATAGCCTCTAAACCTTTTGAGATTTCCTTCACACATGATTTAATGCTTATTATGATTACCCCAGTTTTCACGTAAAGAGGCTTCGACCAATATCTCAAGTAACTTGTAATCCATAGTCAAAATCTCTATCAAATCACCACATCCAACTTTTTCAAATAAGGTATGGTATTAATTATGGTTTACTAGTTTCCCTTAATTAACTTTCGAGTTTCTATGTTCTCACTCAATTACTCAAAGTAAAATAGGAAACGCCAAATGTACATAGCATGTCTACTTCAATTGAACTACAAACAGAGCCAATTATTCCAGGTACTCATTCAAAAGAAATACCTCATTCCATTTCTAATATTTGTCTAACAAATTATTTCTTAATCGAATATGACTTTCCACTGTCTAATACCTTTTGCTTGTACTATTGTAGAGTCTCTTGATCAAACTCTTGCAGTTTCATCTATAACTGAAACTACTCCCTAGACTATTGATCTACCTATAATGGATCCTAGATCTAAAGATTTTGCCGATAATGAAGATATCTTCATGGGAGAAATTTAAAATGATTCATTCAGTATCTTAGATCTTATGACAACACATGAGAAAGTATTTGAGACTATAGCAAGCTCTTCATCTATCCCTTCACTCGGCTTTGATGTGGTGAATTTGGTTAAGGAATTTAGATCCTTCATCTATTCCTCGCCTCTTGAAACCATCATCGAGATGTCGCATAAAAAACAAAAGCTTCAAGAAATTCTTCATAGGATTGTAGCAACCCCACTCGAGCAACTTCCTCAAGGTTTCGATGAAGAAGTTTCTACTGCCACTAATTTGTTTAATGAAAATCAAGCTTTGAGAAAAAGACGTCTTGCTCTAGATTCGAAGAATGATGAGCTTGCCGGTGCTACAAAGGTTGAGTCATTAAACTCAAACGAATCCAAATTATAAGGGCTAAAAAATTATCAATCCAATTCGAAGTGTGCAGTACTTAAAATCTACTTGATCTCCAATGATAAATCGAGTCTTCAGAAGTTAAAATTCTCGAGCTTTCCCAAACCAAATCCACATTTGAATTTGAATCATCCAATCTGCTAGCTACTTCCAAGGATCTTGCAATTAGCTTACGAGATTATATGATCAAGCTAGCGGATATCAAGTATAAAAAAACCTCAATATCGAACGTATGGGACACTGTACTGGCAAAAATTGAGAAACTTTGATCAAAGCATAGCTCTTGTACTATTTTGGCCATATTTATACATATATAATTTACTAATACTCAATTTTAATCAGCACCTTCTTTTATATATGATGAGTCTTGAATGATTTCAAATATTTGTCATTGATTGAAAGTTTTGCTTGTCCATCATCACAACTAGTTATAACATAAGCATTATTAGATAATGCTTTCTCAATCTTAAAAGGACCTTCCTAATTTAGTGACCATTTTCCTTAACTTTTGGATGTAGACCCCAAATCTTGCCCGACCTCTCAATAAAGCCAAAAGACTTCCGTTCGAATATGGATAAGGCCTCTTTAGGTTCCTAGGAATGTTTGCCAGACTCCATGTTAGGATAGGAAGACCTTCTGCACACAAAAATAAGAGAAATCTCGCCAAGAGCCCGAGACAATCGTCCCGTTTGGCCAGACGATTGTCTTACCTCAAAAAGTCGAGACGGTCATCTCGCCGCAAGGGGCCAGACGGTCGTCTCACCTTATAAGGCGAGACGACCATCTCGCCTGATAAGGGTCGACACGGCCGTCTCGCCCTGACTGGCATGGAATCCTATAAATAGGATCTTGCCCCCCCCCCCCCCCTCATTTCACACACAATTCACGCAGTTCTTATCCCTTCTCTCATCCTAGAAACTATTTTAAGACTTCAAGATAACTCTGAGCACTTTCCAGAGTTCGAGAGCCTTCCGATTTCCATTTAAAGTAGAAATTGGTTAAGGAGGTCTCCTTTTGAGACATCCGACACTCGATAGAAGGGTAGTTTATTTTATTTCGGGAGAGGAGCGTGCTTGTAGAGTGCGGGGACAACCAAAAAGTTTCCTCAAGTTTTGAAGAGTTAATACAAAAGCTCGCTTCGGAGGTTCCTTTCCCTATTTTCTCTCTTTTATTGCTTTCTTTACCGCTTTCCTTGTATGCATTAGATATTAGGGCCATGTAGATATTTAAATTCTACAAGTAGTTAAATAAATAGGGTAAAAGTATAGTTTCTTAGTCTTTATTTTATAAACTAGTCCATCATAGGGAACCCGAAAGGGGTGTTGTGGGGTGCTAACACATTTCCCACACATAACTAACTCCCTTACCCAACTCTAGTTGTAATGGTCAAAGTTGGTTTTCTAAAAACCAACATCTTTTTCTTCCTTTTTTGATGTTTACGGTAAAAACATCAGTGGCAACTCCATCGAACCTTTTCGAAAATCTCTCCTTTAAGTCTAGTTCGGTTATCGGACAACCTAAAGACATTAAACATCTTCTTTAAAAAATGCGAGTCAATCAAAACTATCGCGTTGCTCCAACCGCCTCTTTTGACAACGACAACATTGGACTTTTGATCCATAGGAAAAATTACTTTCCACATTAAAATCTCCTTCTTTAAAACTCTATGATTTAAGCCTTTTGATATAAGAATTAGCAATTTGTTCCTTTTGATGCAATATTTATTCCAAAGCATTAATCTTAATTTCATCCAATTCGATTAATTCATCATACATTTTATCCTAATAATCTTGACTTGATAATTCATTCTGTCTTTGAATTCTAATTGACTCTATATTAATTTCAACTGAGAAAACGACATCAAGTCCACAAACTAATTTGTAAGGAGTAGTTTTGATAGAATCCTTTGGAGAAGTTCTATAAACACATAATACTTGAGATAACGTCTCATGTCAATTTCTTGGTTTATTTCCAATGTGTTTTTTAATCAAATTAATTAAAACTTTATTAATGGCCTCCACTTGTCCATTAACTTGAGAAAAATAAGGAGTTTATACTAATAACTTAATATTTCTTGATTTTACATAACTAGAAATCTTCATACTAGTAAACATTGTCCCTCGATCCGTTGAAATCAACTTTGGAATCCCAAATTGGTATATTATATGCTCCTCTATAAAATCAATTACTTATTTTTGTTCAACATCCTTTGAAAGAATAACTTTCACCCATTTAGTAAAATAATCAACTGTCACAATAATAAACTTATGACATTTTGATGAATGAAGATAAATCTGTCCTATGAAATTTATTGCCTAACCTTTAAAAGGTCATGGTTAATTATTGAATTTTATTCAATGGTTGGTATGTTTTGTATTAGTCCAAACTTTTGACATTCCTCACAAGATTTCACATACTCGATACGATATTTCAAAATGGAAGGCAATAATAACCTTTTTGATACAATACCCACTTCGTCTTTTCCCTAATAGTATGCAATCCACATATTTCATTTTGCACTTCAACCATAACTATGTATGAATCATCTTTGTCTAAACACTTAAGTAAAAATCCATCCATTCCTTTGTTTTTTAACAGGACATAACTTTTGGCTCGGTACACAGTCTTCTTATCAGTTAAATTACTGGGATTTTTCAAATATTCAATTATCATAAATCTCCAATCACTACTATTCGATGAATTTATTTGCAATACTTGACTTTGTTAGGATAATTTTTCTTTAATTTGAATTAACTCCTCGAATCTTTTATTTGATATCTTATACCTCAAAGTTGTTTGATCTAAATCATTTGCTTCCTGATTGAATTCTCGAATATCATCGAATTTACCTATTAATTTAAACACTTTATTTAAATACTTAATTAAATTCGAGTTCAAACATTTGTATTCTCGACTCACTTGTTCAATAATTAGTGAAAAATCCCCTTGAATGATCACATATTTTGCTTGAAAATTGATCAAAGTTTCCAGTCCTAATATTAACATTTCATATTCGACTTCATTATCCAAACATGTCGGTTTGCTTTCAAACAAAATTTTAGTAGGAATATTAGTTAGAGATATTATGACAATACCCACACCAGTTCCAGTCGATGTACTGGAACCATTAAAATATAAAACCCATTTATCATTTTTTACTACACATACTTCTTCGTATGTGCATGGGTATGATCTGCCAAAAAATTGGCAACCATTCGTCCTTTAATCGATTTCAAACTTTCAAATTGTAATGAAAATTTTGTTAACACTAACTTCATTTACCTACTCAATTATGCAAAATAGGCTTCAACACTAACAACTTTAATATATTGTTCTTTGAAAAATGATTACATCACAAGGTCTAATATAATGTTTCAATTTGCAACATGAGTAATAAAGACTCAATGTTAACTTCTCAATTGAACTATACTGAGTTTCAACATCAATTAAAACTTGACACAAATAGTGTACAACACATTCTTCTATGTTTGAATCTTCTTGAATCAACAAACTTGCAATAGTATTCTCCAATGCTGAAACATATAACTTCAATATTTTGCTTCGATCGATTGGAGTCAACATAGGTGGATGGATCAACACTCACTTTATCTCATCAAAATCCTTCTAGTGCTCGATACTCCACTTGAACTCACTTTCTTTCTTCAATCTGGTTGTTATGATGAATTTAGCCTTTAACAATCTCTCGATTTCCTCCTTAATTTTATCCTTGAATTCTTATGCAAATTTTCGAGGAGCTTGTTTAATAGGTTTTTTCCCTTCGATTATAGCCAATTGATGTTCTACTAAGTTCCAATCTAATCCTGACATTTCATCATACTCCCAAGTAAAACAATCCTTGTACTCTTTAAGCATATTCATCAACTTTTCTTTCATATCTTCACTTAATAACTTACTTATATAAGTAGACCTTCTTTCCTTCCCATCACCCAAATCAACTTCTTCCAGTGGATCCTGCTGGGCTTCAACTTTCTTATTTCTTTCTATACTCGATTCTTCAAATCCTAAAGGTGGGAAATCATAAATGAAATCCAATTTGATATCATTGTTTAGTGGATCTTTATCACAAACTAGTATCAATGATATCGACTTACTATTTCTTGACCTTCCTGGAAATATAATGAACCAACATAACTCTACAATCAAGTCAAGAAATTTTCATAATGGGACTCAGTCATTGCCCCTAGCCACTTTGAAATTGGTCTCCTCCCTCAGTAACAAACTTTTATCAGGATGCATTTACGCAAACCATGTCTTATGCATCTTCGAGTTAAAATATTCAGGTGTCATTAAAGTAAACAACTTAGTTAGAGCTAGGTTTCTCAAAGGTTAGTCTGCATGAGAAACATAAGTTACAAAGTCAATCTGATATGCTTGAATTACTTCCAAACAACCATCTCGATTCCACATGTAAAGTTTGTAATAAATAGTCAAAGGTAGTGCCCCCAAGCCATGTATCCATTCTCTACCTAACAACACATTGAAATTCGCATGAGACTTCACTACTACAAATACAATAGTTCTTGTATAAGTTCCTACTGTCACATGAAAGCTTTCATTCCTTCTAAACTCGATAATTTCCTACTAGAATCTGACACTAGAACATTGTTCTTTATTAGATCTTCTTCTCCCTTACCAAATCTTTTCAACATTGATTTTGGTAATATATTCACTGTTGCCATTCCATCGACAAGTACCTTATTCATTGTAGTGCCTTCGATTTCTATTTTTAATATCAAAGGCTTAAGAAGATATCCCATCTCTTCACTTGGTGGATTGATCAATGTTGCATCTCTGTGAGGTGATTCTCATGAAACTTGAGTGACCCAAACTACTTTATGTTGCAGATCAGGCTCATAGTAATCTTCTCCATTTGAGTCTTGC
Organism: Sphenostylis stenocarpa; assembly: GCA_963425845.1. Taxonomy (NCBI): domain Eukaryota; kingdom Viridiplantae; phylum Streptophyta; class Magnoliopsida; order Fabales; family Fabaceae; genus Sphenostylis; species Sphenostylis stenocarpa. The sequence goes on from OY731406.1 coordinate 25,415,295, forward strand.
CTTATCTGACTTTCCTCATACACATTAGCATACTCATTCGGCAAAATCAAAATGATCCCTACATTCACATTTCTTTGTCTAAGATTTGAACTCAACCTCTTTCCTTGGTTAATCAAAGTGTTAGTATAAAATTGACCACCTCGGCTTGGTCCTCCTCGATCCATATGTTCAACCTTTGATACTCTTTTCCATAAGGGTTGTGTCATGTTTCCCCTCATCCTAAGACTTCCTCAACGGAATCCTTTCGAGAACTTAGGATATCTAGTATAAAGATTAGGGTTGTATGACAATCTATCAAAGACATTTTTATTTCTTGGTCCATACATATTTTGACGACTAAACACCCTCTTCCCAATCCATCCATCCTGACTTATCTTTGGGTGTGATTGATAATTTGCATATTGTTTGGGGTCATCCCTCATTGTAACCTACAAATTCTAATAATGACACTCCACACTTTGCTTCTATTTCTCGTCGTTTCTTGTCTATTTGTTTACTTTTGTTAGATATTGGTTAGATATTGTTTGATATTGTTAGATATTGTTAACCACAATATCAAACAATATCTTCTGTTTATTCTATTTACTTTCGGTTACTCTTTTAATTGTACCTCTCTCTATTATAAATAGATTACCCTATGTGTGGTTTTTACACAAGGGAGATTAATCTCAAACCCTATTTCCTCTATATTCAACATGGTATCTAGAGCTTAAGGTTATTTTGAAATTTTTTCGCCTTTGTCCACTATAAGAGCCGTCATCGCCGCTGCCGGTTAAACCGGTCTTTCACATCAGAAAAGAGTTATTTTTGTTATTGAATATTTTTTGGTAGTGTGAAAGTGCATGTCTAAGAAGGTTTTGACAAGGAAAGACTTGGTATTTAAGCGTGTCCATTAGTGACCCACCTCTCTTTCTTGGGAACTTACTTGATGTACTAGTTCACGCTGTTGTCGCCGTCGTTGCTGCTGTCAGAGTTTCATTTTTTACTAGCAACATACAATTTTGCTCGTCTTGGTCAGGCGACCATCATACCATCACTAGTGCAAAAAAGGCTTTTTATGTCGGTTAAAATGATCTTTTTACGTCGGTTAAAGAGGCGACATAGATACAGGGGTCATAGAAAGTATGACTTTTTACGTCGGTTGTGATGAACCGTCATAGAAAGTATGACTTTTTATGTCGGTTGTAATGAACCGACATAGAAAGTAATGGACTTTTTACAAAAATTGTCACTGGTAGGATTCGAACTCAGTACATTAGAGTCTAGAATTAGACCAACCAACCACTACACTAGTACGATTTTTATTTATTTATTCATATTATATTTTTATTATACTTTATAATATATTATTTTATTATCTCGTTTAAGAGATTTGTGTCTAACAAGATTCGAACCCAAGTACCTTAGAGTTGGAGACTCGATACTCCAACCACTAAACTACTACAAATTTCCGATACATAACTTACAAATAAATTATATTTATATACAAAATATATAAATACAAATATATTTATATATTTTGATATATAAATATTTATATACTTATATATTTAATTTTTTTTATTTAATATACACTTTCTATGTCGGTTAAATTTCAACCGACATAGAAAGTACTTTTTATGTCGGTTAAAAATTTAACCGACATAAAAGTACTTTCTATGTCGGTTAAAATTTAACCGACATAAAAGTTCACTTTCTATGTCGGGTAAAACTTAACCGACATAGAAAGTTCACTTTCTATGTCGGGTAAATTATAACCGACATAGAAAGTTCACTTTCTATGTCGGGTAAATTTTAACCGACATAGAAAGTGAACTTTCCACTTACTATGTCGGTTAAAATTTACCCGACATATAAAGTTTATGATTTAATTACAAAATTGCCACCGTGCTACATACTATGACGGGTGGACTACGACCGTGATAAAAACTCGTCATAGAATGCTATTTTTCCACTAGTGCATTAAGATCACCACTATCGGAGTTGGTCGTCCGTTTTCTTCTGTGCTGTTTAGTCTCGACAGACTTATTTTGGTCTTCTCATTTTGGATCTGGGCTTCGTGGGTTGATTGGATTACTTTGGATTTTTTAGGGCTTATTCTCCTGCCCTTCATGACTTCTTCCACTTCTTTTACTACTTTGTTAAGTGGTAAAAAGTTGATATAATTATGCCTTGTGATGAAACCACTTAACTTATGTTAATTCTAATATATTTTTCTCCCAATATAGGATGAATTCGAGAATACCTTGATACAAGAGTAAGGAGCATAATTGGAGTAAAACTGGAAGAAGAAAGAAGATTTTCAGCATGGAAGTCGTTCGAGCGAGATGGATTTTCGCTTGAGCGAATGTTTGTTATTCTTCTCTGGAGTTCACTCGCTTAAGCAAGCATTTTGTCGCTTGAGTGAAAATAGGTAACTTTCGCTTGAGCGAAAGTTCTCGCTTGAGCGAAAGACGCGAAGCCCAAAAGCCCAAATTTTTCCTACAAAAAGAGAAGATGTGTTTCGAGAAAAGGAAGCGATTTTGGAGGAGAAGAGACGTGACTACTACTAAGATTTCCTCCAATCTTCATCAATTATTCACTTCTTTCACATTTGGAGCATTATAATGGCCAACATGAGTGGTTAACTTCATTCTCTTAGGATTTGGTGCACTTCCTTTGAACTCTTTTGTATCATGGTGATATTTTGAGATATTAATCTATGTTTTGATGTTGTTATTCTTATCCTTTGTGCTTTGGAATGATTTATTCTTGATGTTTGGGGTATGATTGGAAAATATATCTTGAACCCTAGATCACGGTAAAAATATTTGTTACCTTAATTTCCAGGAATTGAATGAATGTATCAATTGCTTAACACCCTAAACCTAATGCTAGAAAATCTCTTAATTGTGGGAGGAATCAACATTTATTAGGTTTTCTTATGAATTTCATGTGTGAGGAATCAACATGGATGATTTGAGTAGGTGGCATCAACATTGTTAGGTTAATTGACGTTCTTAATTGACATAGCCATTACAAAAGAGGGATAAGGAAGGAAACCAATCCTAAGTACCTTTAATTGATATTTTGTCAACAATTTATAGTTTTTTGTCATTAAATTTCAATTCAACTCTTATTGCAAAACCCAATCTGTTTTAATCTACTTAATAAGCATAAAATTGAGAATTTCTATTGAAATCGTTCCTCGTCGGATCGACTTTTATTTAATCGAAATATTATACTGCGATTGATAATTTTGGTACGCTTGCCAATAATTCAACAAGTATTTCTGGCGCCGTTGACGGGGAATGGTGTTCTTTGAGAATTCTTTGTTTAGCTTATTGAGTATTTTATTTTTATTTCTGTTTGTTTTATTTTTCAGTTTTAGTTTTTGGCTTGTGCTAATCTGTGCTTGAGTTATTTATGCGTTTAACAGGACAGGTATCTTCAGAGCAGCTAGAATTTAATCCAGAGATTGAAAAAATCGCTCGGAGGAACCAGGGCAGAAGAAGAAGGGAAACTCAAGAACAAGCCACAAGAGAATCTACCAACTTTTCTTCCACACTCAATTTACCAGATCCAATTATAGAAGAGATGGCAGAAGAAGGAGCCAATTTGAATCCAAATCCAAATCCAAATCCAAATCCAAATCCAAATCTAAATCAAAATCCAGATTCAAATCCACCTAGAAGAACTCTCAGAAACTATGCTATGCAGCAAGGTCCAAGACACTTTTCCAGCATTGCCATACCTGACGCGATTAGACATTGCAGATGAATCTAGCTTTCTTAAGCTTGATTAGTGCTTATCAATTCACTAGATTGGATCATGAAGACCCTTACATTCATTTGTCTACTTTTTATGAGTTGATTGGTACCATGAGATTTAGAGCAGCAAATCTTGAATCTGCATATTTGAGATTATTTCCTTTTTCTTTGGCAGGTAGGACAAAGGAGTGGCTGAAGACACATCCTAATCAGAGTTTGACTAATTGGAGTAGCGTAGAAGAGATGTTTCTGAACAGATTTTTCCAACCATCCCGCTACATCAAAGCAAAATCCGACATCACTTGTTTTAGACAAGGAGCAAATGAACATTTCTGTGAAGCATGGGAGAAATTTAAATCACTTTTGAGAAGATGCCCAAATCATGGATTTGATAACAATGCTCAGTTGAATATTTTCTATACTGGCTTGCGACATGATGCAAAGATGCTATTAGAGGCTATAGCAGGAGGATCCATGTTAGATGTAGAAATTGATCATGCCACAAGAATTATTGATGCACTAGCTTTTACAAACCAACATGCCCAACATGATAGACATCCAGTTCAAAGGAAGGGAGTTCTTGAACTGAACACCTCAGATGCTATCTTAGCCTAGAATAAAATTTTGACGCAACAAATTGAAGCATTGAACCAGAAAATAGAGAAATTTCCTCAACAAATGCACACAATACAATCCATTCTTAATCAACAGATGAGTTGTGATGTGTGTGGAGGTGATCATGCAAATGAACAAGGCTCTTATCAAGGAAACATTCAACAAGAAGAAGCTAATTATATGGGTGCTCAAGGTAGTAGTCAAGGCAGACAAGGTAATTTCCCTAATTCTAACAATTATCAGAATAATTTTGCACAAGGATGGAGAGGGAATCAGAATCAGAATTTTGGGTGGAAACAAGGTGTTAGCTCATCTGCTAGACAACCTACATTTCAACAACAGTCTTATCAGCAACCTCCATATTAACAACAACAACAACAATATCCTTCAATGCTTGACAGAATGAGTAAATTGGAGGATACTTTATAAAAATTCATGCAAAGCACTATGGCTAATCAGAAAAATACTGAGGGTTCATTCAGAAATATAGAGACCCAGATAGGCCAACTAGCTAAACAATTATCTGAGCAGCAAGGAGGACAATTTTCAGCTAACACACAAACTAATCCAAAGGCGCAATGCAAGGCAATAACTACAAGGATTGGTAAGGTTATAGGAGAAGGGATTGGTGACAACCTGGCTGTAGAGAAGGAAATCCTACAAGAAAAAGAGGATGAAAAGAATAAAGATGAGTGTGAAGGAGAAAAAGAGAAAAATAAAAGTGAGAGTGTAGAAAAAGAAAAAAATACTGAAAAAGAAGAAAAAAATAAAAATAGTGAGAAAAAGAGAGAGAAAGATGAGAGTCAAATACCGCAATTAAAGGATTTATCATATCCTCGTCATCCTTCCAATAAAGATAAAGAAAGACAGTTTGCAATATTCATGGATATTTTCAAGCATTTACAGATTAATACTCCATTTATGGAGGCTATGGGGCAGATGCCGACTTATGCAAAAATCATGAAAGAGTTGTTAACTAAGAAAATGAGATTTACTACAGAAACAGTGGAGCTAGAAGCAGGATGCAGCGCTATAATTAAGAAATCATTACCTCAAAAGTCTAAAGATCCTGGCAGTTTTACTATACCAGTCACAATTGGGACATTACAAGTAGGTAAGTCATTACTTGATTTGGGTGCTAGTATAAATCTAATGTCTTTGTCTATGCTTAAAAGAATAGGAGACTTGGAAGTAAAGCCTACAAGAATGACATTACAACTAGCTGACAGATCTTTAAGATTTCCTTATGGTGTGGTAGAGGACGTTTTGGTCAGAGTTGATAAATTTATGTTTCCAGTTGATTTTGTTGTGATGGATATGGAGGAAGACACTGAAGTTCCTCTTATACTGGGAAGACCTTTCATGAAGATAGCAAAAGTTATTATTGATGTTGATGATGACAAGTTAAAAGTTAGAGTAGAGGATGGGGAAGTTAATTTTAATGTGTTTGAAGCAATGAAGCATCTTACAGATAAACAACATTGTCTTAGGATGGATGTGGTAGATAATATCTTTCAAATAGCAAGGAAGCAACTAACCAAAGCAAGCCCATTAGAAAAAAGCTTTGACAGGTATTAATGATGAATTTGATGAAGAGGAGGAAAAAGAAATTGAGAAATATATAAAACATCTTGATTCAACAAAAGAAGTTACTGCAAAAGAACAATAATCTGAGAAATTGTAGCAAGAACATGAAACTGAGAGTCAGAAGCTAGAATTAAAGGTATTACCTCCCCACTTAAAATATGTTTTTCTTGCAGATGGAGGCAGTAAGCCAGTGGTGATTAGCAATGCCTTAACAAATTCTGAAGAAGAAAAATTGATCTCAGTTTTGAAAGAAAATGAGAAGGCTATAGGGTGGACGTTATCTGATCTAAAAGGAATCATTCCTTCTTATTGCATGCATAGGATTCACATGGAAAATGATTTCAAACCTGTTGCACAACCTCAAAGACGTCTTAATCCAACTATGAAAGAGGTGGTAAAGAAAGAAGTATTGAAATTACTTGATGCAGGTATGATCTATCCTATCTCTGATAGTGCTTGGGTTAGCCTAGTTCAGGTGGTCCCGAAAAAAGGAGGTATGACTGTAATTTATAATGATAAAAAAAAAATTAATACCTACTAGGACTGTCACAGGTTGGAGAATGTGTATAAATTATAGAAAATTGAATCAGGCAACTAGAAAATATCATTTCCTTTACCTTTTATGGATCAAATGTTAGAAAGGTTAGCAGGACAAACTTTTTATTGTTTTCTGGATGGTTATTCAGGGTATTATCAGATAACAGTAGATCCAGAAGATCAAGAAAAAACTGCTTTTACTTGTCCTTTTGGTATGTTTGCTTACAGGAAAATGTCATTCGGATTATGCAATGCTCCAGCAACTTTTCAAAGATGCATGTTGGCTATCTTCTCATATTTGGTGGAACAATGCATAGAAGTTTTCATGGATGATTTCTCAGTATTTGGTGCATCATTTGACCAATGTTTGAGGAATTTAAACATTGTACTGAAGCGGTGTGTTGATACCAATTTAGTTTTAAGTTGGGAAAAATGTCATTTTATGATAACTGAAGGCGTGGTGTTAGGCCATAAGATTTCTGCAAGAGGGATTGAAGTTGACAAAGCAAGAATAAAGATTATTGAGAAGCTTCCACCACCAAAAAATATGAAGGGTATAAGAAGTTTTTTAGGACATGCTGGATTCTATAGAAGATTTATAAAAGACTTCTCAAAGATTGCAAAGCCATTAAGCAACTTGCTCAATAAGGATATTTCTTTTAATTTTGATATGGAATGTTTGCAGGCTTTTGAATTGTTAAAACAGAAATTAATTTCAGCCCCTATGATAATTGCACCTGATTGGAAATTAGACTTTAAATTAATGTGTGATGCAAGTGATTATGCTATAGGAGCAGTTTTAGGGCAAAGAAAATCTAAGATTTTTCATGCTATACATTATGCTAGCAAATTTCTTAATGCAACCCAAATTAATTATGCAACTACTGAAAAAGAATTACTAACTATAGTTTACGCATTGGAAAAATTTAGAGTGTACTTGATTAGTTCATCTGTTATTGTATATACTAATCATGCAGCAATTAAATATTTGTTAACCAAATTAGATTCTAAACCCAGACTAATTAGATGAATTTTATTGTTGCAGGAATTTGATTTGGTAATCAAGGATAAAAAGGACTGTGAAAATTTGGTAGCTGATCATTTGTCCAGATTAGTCAATACTGAAGTGACTAATAATCACTTAGAAGTGCAGGAGGAATTTCCAGATGAAAAACTGATGATGGTACAAGAAAGACCTTGGTTTGCTGACATGACAAATTTCAAAGCTGCAAAAGTTGTCCCAAAAGAATATACTTGGCACCAAAAGAAGAAATTATTTAAGGATGCCCATTATTTTGCATGGTATGATCCTTAACTTTTCAAGATAGGCAGTGATAACTTGTTGAGAAGGTGTGTGACAAGCAAGGAAACCAAGAATATTATGTGGCATTGCCATTGTTCTCCTTATGGGGGTCATTTTAATGGAGTTAGAACTGCTGCAAAAGTTCTCAAATCTGGATTTTTCTGGCCTTCCTTATTTAAAGATGCGCACAACTTTGCACAACAATGTATTGATTGTCAGAAAACAGGGAGTATCTCAAGAAGAAATGAGATGCCTTTGAATATCATATTGGAAGTTGAAATATTTGACTATTGGGGAATTGATTTTGCAGGACCTTTTCCATCATCATTCTCTGAAGAATACATCTTGGTAGCAGTAGATTATGTGTCAAAATGGGTGGAAGTAGTAGCTACTGTAAAAGCTGATGCCAAAACTGTGATAAAATTTTTAAAGAAAAATATATTCTGTAGATTTGGCACTCCCAGAGTTTTAATCAGTGATGGAGGATCACATTTCTGCAATATTCAACTTCAGAAATGTTTAGAGCATTATGGGGTCAGACATAAAGTTGCATCACCTTATCATCCACAAACTAATGGGCAAGCAGAAGTTTCAAATAGAGAAATCAAAAGAATATTGGAAAATACTGTTTCATCTTCAAGAAAAGATTGGTCAATAAAGTTAGATGATGCGCTTTGGGCTTATAGGACTGCATATAAAGTTCCTACTGGGTTATCTCCCTTTCAACTTGTCTATGGTAAGTCATGTCATCTTCCAGTGGAAATGGAGCATAAAGCATATTGGACTTTAAAATTTTTAAATTTTGACCCAAAAGCTTCAGCAGAGCAAAGAAAAATTCAGATGCATGAATTAGAAGAAATGAGACTCAATGCATATGAATCATCCAAGTTATACAAGGAGAAAGTTAAGGTATATCATGATAAGAAGATTCTGAAAAGAGATTTTCATCTAGGCCAGTCAGTTTTACTGTTTAATTCAAGACTAAGAATTTTTCCTGGGAAACTGAAATCTAAATGGTCAGATCCATTTGTAGTAAGATCTGTTAGGCCTTATGGTGTTGTGGAATTGGAAGATCTAGCAACAGGAAGAATATGGACAGTTAATGGGCAGAGAATTAAGGCATATTTGAGAGATGCAGTGGATAAGCTTCACCTCATTATCTACTTAGATGAACCTTAAAATGAACAGGCGTCGAGCTGAAGACGTTAAACAAGCGCTCCTGGGAGGCAACCCAGTGTTTTATCTTTAATTTTTTTTTCTTTTTGCTTTTGAGTTTTTAATCATTGGATTGCATTTGAATTTCATGTTCCAAGTCAAAATTCACAGAGCATTCGCTCAAGCGACACAAGTTTTGCTCAGGCGAATGTTAGTTATTTCTCTCTGTTTTTCTTTGCTCAAACGAAATTTTTTTTTACACACATTTGCTCAAGCGAATGTTAGTTGTTTCTCTCTATTTTTGGTCGCTCAAGCGAATAATAGGTACGCTGATTTTTGCTTGAGCGAAAATGCCCAGATCTGGTTTTTTAAAACACGTGGAGGGGGTTAGTTTTCATTTCCCACAAAATCTCTCGAAGGCCCACTCTTCCCCAAACGATTTTCTCTCTAATCCAAGCATCTATTACACAAATTTCACCCTTCTTGCACAATTCTTCTTATTTTGTGGTGTTTGTGCTTAGATTTAACCAATCAGAAGTTCAAAAATTTTCACTTTCTTCACTGTTCATCATATGCACTGTGCTTGTGCGTTTTCTACAATTAAGGTAAGGTTTGCAATTTTTTATCTTTCTTCGCTTAATTGTCATGAGATTGGTATTTGTGGTTGAAATGATTGGATAGATTGAATATATAGGGGTTAAAAATTATGCTGCATACCAAGTGTTCAATAAAATGCTTCAAAGAGATTTACTTCAATTTTAGGTGATAGAAAGGGTGTAATTACTAATGATTTGCTTAATTATGTAAGGAGGAAAGGATGCATGTTAGAAATTAGGGCCAGAGAAGTTTGAAAATAAGGCGCATGCCAACTGTTTGATGAAATGTTCAAGTATAAATTATAGTGTGTTTTGTGCAATTGAACATATCAATAGTCTCACATACAGACCTAAGTAGCATTATGAGATCAAAATATTAGACTAACTATGAGTATCATGATGTTTCAGATGGGTCCAAGAAAAGAGTCTCAAGGTGCCTCATCATCCAGGGCTACTGGTAAAAGGCCAAGAATTGAGCCTACAAGCATTTAGATTGATAGAAGGCGATTCAGGGATGCTGAGAGGCAGGAGAGGTTTGACAGAATCAGGAACTGAACCTTCATTCTAGAAATAAGAGTAGAATTGAATGAAGGGGAGTATCCAGAATTCAATAATGAGTTAACCCACCGAAATTGGAGACAGTTGGTGCTCCCAATGTCCAAGTATGATCCATAAATTGTAAAGGATTTTTATGCCAACGCCTGCCTAGTAGAAGGTGAGCCATTCAGGGCGCATTCCAAGGTGAGAGGCAGATGGGTTTCGTATAATAGGAACGCCATTAATGATCTGCTAGGGAATCCACTTTTTCTTGAGGAAGGTCACATTTGTGACTTCCAGGTCATCAAAAACAGTAGACGCCTTACTGAGATGCATTTTAGGGATGATGATATTACAAGAGCCCTATGCTTGTTTGGGAGGACATATGAGGCAAATCATGCTAGGAAGGCTTTAAGGATTTTAAGGGCCAACATGACCACAATCACTCAAATCTGGACTTCTTTTCTGTTGGTCAACATTGTTCCCATCAAGCATAGTTCAGATCTGAATATGCCCAGATGCCATATCATCAAGTGCATTCTGAATGGCACTGAGATTGATGTTGCCGCCATTATTTCTGAAGAAATTTATCAATTTGTGGTTTTGGAAAGCGGGTGACGAGCGGAGCAAGCAAAGGCTCTTGGATTCCCTGCCCTCATCACAGCCCTCTATGCAGCCCATGGTGTGGAAGTCAACCCAACAGTGAACATCCACCCGCCAATTAATAGAAGATTCATTGAGCGACACTGTATGAACCCTGCAGAAGGGGCGCCATAACCACTAGCACAACAACTGCACCAGCCAAGAGGAGCTCAACAGCCACCTCCACCACCCTAGTAGCCGGATTTTCAAAGAATGATGCAATACATGGAGCATCTGACTTTGCAACAATCAGTGACCCATAGAGGTCAATGTAATATGAAAATTTTTATAATTTATCTTTGCACATTGCTCCAGGTATGCAGTGGACGTCACCGCAGGAGTTTGACGCCTTAGTTCAATGGCCTGGGGACAGTCCATATTTTCCAGGAGGGGGTGAAGGTGCAGCTGGTGCACAGGGAGCACAAGAGGAAGAAGAAGAATCAGGAGAAGAAGAGTCTGAAGAAAAAGAAAGTGAAGAAAAGGATTAAGAGGGAGAAAATTTTATTTTTAAGTTTTATTTATTTATTTTTATTTTGGTGTGTTTAAGTGAATTGAGTAATTCGATGTTTTAAGTTTGTATTTGAATTGATTTGAAGTTGTTTTGTTTGGATATTTTGAATTGATAATTAATGTAATGAATGATAAATTTTTGTGATTAGATTGTTGTCCCATACAATTTGTTTTAGAGCCATATATGAGATTATTGTTTATTGTCCAATTCAAATATGGAACTGAAGAAAACTATTTTGATTACTCCAATAACAAGTGATTTTGGGATGATGAGTATGATAGTGAAAAGGAATTGATGAGGAGAATTAGGAATTAACTGAATTGGAGAAGCTAGCCAAAACCCAGGTGAGTAGAGAACCAAAAGCCGATAAATTGAGTGTCAACACTTTGTGATGATAACTGGTATTGTTTGATTCTTTGATGTGATTGCGTGTTAGTGAGACTTGAAAATGATAAAGGCATTTTTTTCTTTGTAGTAGATATAACCCAGAGCCAAATAGCCAACCCTGCATTAATTATAGGACATCCATTTGAACCCCTTCTGAGCCAAAAAAATATTGTTTATTAAATAGAACCCCTGAGCCTAAAAACTATTTATCTACCTTCCTATATTTGAAAAAGGAAATGAGTATGAATGTTTTTATTTTTCCTATTGTTGGGTTTGCTATTGTCGTCCTACGAGTATTATTGGGGTGTTATTCTTTAAAAAAAAGGTGTAAAGAAAAAGGAAAAGCAAAACTTAAAAATTATGGCAAAGCCAAAAAGGATACATGCAAAAGCATGTTAAAAAAAAGTCAAAAGGGGGAATAATAACTTGTGAGATTATTAACTCACTATCATTATGTTAGGGACAAAAGCATGAAGTTTGAAACCTGACTTGAGGAAATGTTAAACAGTAATCATTCATATGAGTTGAATTTCTCAAATACTTTTATATATCTCAGAAAAACCAATGATTCTTTCTTAGCCCAGCCCCATTACAAGCCTCAAAAGACCTTTTGATTTAAGTCTTTCTTAACAAATGTTGATTGCTTGAAGATGATTATCAATATTGGATTGTCTAAATGAAGTGATTGAATAAGATAAACACTTACCTATGAGAATTAGAGATGATTATATATAATTTTATTTGAGAGATCATGCTTCTCTGAGGATAGTTGAGGACTAATTATTCTTTGTTAGTTTCTGTAACTTGAATGCTTATGTATTCTATTTTCATTTGGAGTTGTGAGCATCACATCTGAAATTTTTTTTATGTTGTGGTTCTGGAAGAGAAAGTGATAATAGGCGATGGTTTTGTTTTGAAAAAATTACTTTGCTTGGGACAAGCAAGATTCTAGGTTAGGGGGAGTTGTTAAGTGGTAACAAGTTGATATAATTATGCCTTGAATTGTGATGAAACCACTTAACGTATGTTAATTCTAATATATTTTTCTCCCAATATAGGATGAATTCGAGAATACCTTGATACAAGAGTAAGGAACATAATTGTTAGCATAATTGGAGTAAAACTGGAAGAAGGAAGAAGATTTTCAGTATGGAAGTCGCTCGAGCGGGATGGATTCTCGCTTGAGCGAATGTTAGTTATTCTTCTCTGGAAGTCAGTCGCTTAAGCGACACAAGATTTGCTTGAGCGAATGTTAGTTATTCTTCTTTGGAGTTCACTCACTCAAGTGAGCATTTTGTCGCTTGAGCGAAAACATGTAACTTTTGCTTGAGCGAAAGTTCTCGCTCGAGTGAAAGACGCGAAGCCCAAAAGCCCAAATTTTTCCTACAAAAAGAGAAGATGTGTTTTGAGAAAAGGAAGCAATTTTGGAGGAGAAGAGACGTGACTACTGCTAGGGTTTCGTCCAATCTTCATCAACTCTTCACTTATTTCACATTTGGAGCATTGTAATGGCCAACATGAGTGGCTAACTTCATTCTCTTAGGATTTGGTGCATTTCCTTTGAACTCTTTTGTATCATGGTGATATTTTGAGATATTAATCTATGTTTTGATGTTGTTATTCTTATCATTTGTGCTTTGGAATGATTTATTCTTGATGTTTGGGGTATGATTGGAAAATATATCTTGAACCCTAGATCACGGTAAGAATATTTGTTACGTTAATTTCCAGGAATGTAATGAATGTATCAATTGCTTAACACCCTAAACCTAATGCTGGAAAATCTCTTAATTGTGTGAGGAATCAACATTTATTAGGTTTTCTTATGAATTCCATGTGTGAGGAATCAACATATGATTTGAGTAGGTGACATCAACATTGTTAGGTTAATTGACGTTCTTAATTGACATAACCATTACAAAAGAGGGATAAAGAAGGAAACCAATCCTAAGTACCTTTAAATGATATTTTCTCAACAATTTACAGTTCTTTGTTATTTAATTTCAATTCAACTCTTATTGCAAAACTCAATCTATTTTAATCTACTTAGTAAGTATAAAATTGGGAATTTTCATTGAAATCGTTCCTCGTGGAATCGACTTTTATTTAATTGAAATACTATACTGTGATTGATAATTTTGGTACGCTTGCCAATAATTCAACCAGTATTTCTTGGTTATGTTGCCAATTCTGTTAATGATTATTCTGCGTTAGCATCTCACCGTGATAACCGGACTCACCCTCGCAAACAGGGAAAATGGAATCCTAAGTGTAAACATTATGGCAAGCTAGGTCACAAGATTAACAAGTGTTATGCATTACATGGTCGTCCTCCTCGATCTGCTGTAGTTGTTCAAACTGATCTTTCCCCACCTTTTTCTGTTGGGGATCCTCCTTCTTCTATTGCATCTGACATAACTACTATGTCAACAAATTTCTCAAATTCTATAAGGATCAACAGTCTTCTAGTTCCACTACATCTGTCGCACACACAACTACATATTTTGTTGGTCTGACCCAATCCTCTTCTCCTGTGTTAAACATACAAAGATATGAAGGTTGAAGATTTTGATGATGATTCAAGAACAAAGGACTTAAAGACTTGAATACTTAGAATCATGTGTATTTTACTTGTAATAACTCTGTTTTATATTTTTTGAGTTTGTATAATTAGAGTACAAGATAGTCAACACATAGTCCATCATCTGAAAACTCATTTTTATCAAATCCACTCTGTGATAATCGATTATCATTTAGAATAATAGATTATCATTTAGAATAATCGATTATCCTGCACTGAAAATTGTTTTTATGAAAAGCTTGCTGTGATAATCGATTATCACTCAGGATAATCAATTATCCCAGCTAGATAATCAATTATTTACACAGATAATTGATTATCCTGGTCCTGTTTTACTCATCTGCAAAAATGGCTCTATAATAATCGATTATCACTCAAGATAATTGATTATCTATGTCTGTTATAAGTTTTGAAATTCAAATCTGGACCAATTTACAAAAATCTTATTCCCAATTCTTATGTTTTTGAAAATCATCATTTCCCAGACCCTATTCTCTCTACTTAAGGCTCTCTACAAAAAAAAAATCTTTTTCATACAAAAGTTAAGAGCTGTGACTGCTAGAGAACTTTCTGTAGGGAAGAAAAAGGGGCTTTTGAAAACCTAGTGTGAGCTAGAAGCGATAAGAATCACTAAGTGGGTTTCTTGGTGGATTGTGTGTTGTGCCGTCTCTAGGAAAAGCTGTTGTTCATCCTTTGTGGATTCAAAGGAGGTGTTCATCTCTTGTGTGATTCAAGATTGGTGTTTTCTATTCCTTATCTTTTTCAATTTGTAATCTGTGTAACCTGTGATTATAGTGACAGCGTTAATCCTCTTTTTGAGTGATTAGCAATTGGACGTAGGGTCTTTTGATCCGAACCAATATAAATCATCTGAGTAATCTTCTTTCCCTTATCTCTTTACTTTACAAAGCATTTTAATTGGTGAAATTTGGGAAAATTTTCAAAATCCTAATTTTTGTTTAAGAAACTAATTCACCCCCCTCTTGGTTTTTTTTTCCTTAAACACGAACATTTCGCTGCGCGATTCTAACAAGTGGTATCAGAGCTTGCTTTGATAGTCACTCAAATTTCGAAAATGGTCGGATAAAACCAAACCTTTTCCGAGGGTGCTTCTATCAATAGACCCTCGTTTTTTGCCAGGAAAAATTATCCTTTTTAGAAAGTTAGAATGCAAATATTTTTGGAGTCTGTTGATAGAGGTGTATGAGATGCAATTGTAAATGGTCCTTTTATTCCAAAAGTTACTGAAAATGGAGAAGAGGTATCTAAACCATTTTCTAGATGGACTGCAGAAGAAAATAGAAAAACTCAATATGATGTTAGGGCTAGAAATATAATTTTGTCTGTTTTAACCCTTGATGAGTTTTACAGGATATCTGTTTGCAAGAGTGCTCAAGTAATGTGGGAAATGTTAAGAGTAATCCATGAAGGTATCGATGATATTAAAAGAGCAAGGAAGAACTCATTAAATCAAGGATATGAGATGTTCCAGATGCAACATGGAGAAACGATTTTTGACGTCCAAAAGCGTTTCACACATATTGTGAACCATCTCACTGGACTTGGTAAGATTTTTGATACTGATGAATTAAATGTAAAAATTATTAAATCTTTGGATAGGAAATGGAAACCAAAGGTGACGGCCATCACAGAGTCACAAAATCTTGCTATCATGATTATGGCTGCTCTCTTTGGAAAGTTAAGAGAGCATGAACTTGAACTCGGAAGTCTAAACGATGAAGATGTTGAACATTCAAGGACTTGATGTTGCACTTGATGGACATGAAGATTGTTGATTTTGATGATGATTCAAGAACACAAAGACTTAGAGTGTTGAAGACTTGTTTAGTATTGTAATAACTCTGCTTTAATTAGATTGAGTTTGTAATATTAGAGTTTGAGATAGCCGGTTCATAGTCTGCACCTTAGAAGCTTCAAAAAAAGCTCAAATTTATCAACCAGGCTCGGCTTTAATCGATTAAATAGGGAAATAATCGATTAAAACAGTGAGAAAAATCATTTTCTGTATCTGCTCACTGGTTTAATCGATTAACACACCTGTTAATCGATTAACAGGCCTGTTAATCGATTAACAGCCCTTTTAATCGATTAAAACAGAGAGTTTTGGGGTTCTATTGATTTTGGCTCTGTAATAATCGATTAACACTTCATTTAATCGATTATTTCAGTCAGATTTTGATTTTCAACTTCAAATCAACCCTATTTTCGAAAACCCTATTTCTAAGAACCCTAATTCCGAAATTCCCAATTCCCAAACCCTAATTTCTCTACTTAAGCTTCTCTATGGCACTCAGAAAAGTAGAACAACCTTTTTCATACAAAAGTTAACTGTTGTGAGTGCCAGAGAACTGTTTGTTGCAAGAAAAAGGGGCTTTTGGAACTTGGTGTGGGCTAGAAGCGATAAGAATCACTAAGTGGAGTTCTTAGTGGATTGTGTGTTGTGCCGTCTCTAGGGAAAGTTGTTCATCATCTCTTGTGGATTTCAAGAGAGGTGTTTTCTTATCTTTATCTTTTCAATTGTAATTTGCTTGTAACAACTTGATTATAGTGACAGCGTTAATCCTCTGTTTGAGTGATTAGCAACTGGACGTAGGGTCTTTTGATCCGAACTAGTATAAATTTCCTGTGTAAGATTCTCTTTTCTTCTCTATTTACATTTACACAGTTTTTAATCGGTAAAATTTGGGGAAAATTTTGAAAACCTAATTTTTATTAAGAAACCAATTCACCCCCCTCTTGGTTTTTGTCCGACCACGCAAACATTCCGCTGCGCGATTCTAACAAGTGGTATCAGAGCTTGCTTTGATAGTCATTCAAATTTTTCGAAAATGGCCGGACAAAATCAAACTTTTGCCGAAGGTGCGTCTATCAACAGACCCCCACTTTTTGCGGGTCAAAATTATCCTTTCTGGAAGGTAAGAATGCAAATCTTTTTAGAGTCTGTTGATAGAGGCGTTTGGGATGCTATTTTAAACGATCCATTTGTTCCTAAAGTTATTGAGAACGGTATAGAAGTTCCCAAACCTTTTTCTAAATGGACTGCAGAAGAAAACAGAAAAGCACAATTTGACGTTAGGGCTAGAAATATTATTTCATCTTCTTTAACCCTTGACGAGTTTTACAGGATCTCTGTTTGTAAAAGTGCTCAAGAGATGTGGGAAAAACTAAGAGTAACTTATGAAGGAACCGATGATAGTGACTCGATTTCAGAATCAAGTGACTCAGAAATAGAAGCTAACATTTGCTTGTTGGCAAAAGACAATATATCTTCCGACTTTGAGGTTAGTGATTCCGACTCATCCTCAAGTGATGATGAAAATGATTTTGATGAATTACAAAATGCATATGAAGAATTGTTTAATGCTTTTAAGGACTTGAAAAATGAATATAAAGTTGTGAAGAAGAATTTAAGTAGATCCGAAAAGGAGGTGGAGTCCTTAAAAACGAAAATTGTATGTTTAGAGGAAAAGAAGTCATTAAAAACGAAAATCACATGTTTAGAGGACAAGGAATCCTTAGAAACGAAAATTGTATGTTTAGATGAGAATGATGATAAGAACTTAGCATGTGCATCTTGTAAAGAGTATGAATATGACATAGATATTCTTAACCATTTGCTAGATAAAGCCGAAAAGGACATAAGTGATTTTAAGAAGGATAAAATTGTTTTAGCTCAAAATAGTGTAAATCACCAAGTTCCTTTGAAAAAGCCTAAAAGGAAAAATAAAAGAGTATGGGTACAAAAAGGAACTAGAACATCTATGGTTAAAGATTCATCATATTCAAAAGTTACATCAAATGCATGCTTTTATTGTATGAAACATGGTCATACCTCAAATAGATGTAAAATTAAACATTTTGGTGTTCCTAAAGGAAAATATATTTGGGTTCCTATAGTTAAATGAATTGTTTGTCTCTTGTATTTATTCAAAGAAAATTGATCATTTAGTATGTTTTAAATAGAATGCTCATTAGGTCAATTATAAAATCAACTCCTTATGAATTGTTAAATGGTAGAAAGCCTAATGTTGCTCATTTGAAAATATTTGGATGTAAGTGCTTTGTGTTGAATAATGGAAAAGACAACTTAGGAAAATTTGACTCTAAAGCCGATGAGGGCATTTTCTTAGGTTATTCATTAACTAGTAAGGCTTACAGGGTGTTTAATAGAAGAACTTTAAATATTGAAGAATCTATTCATGTTACATTTGATGAAATTGTAGACCTTGGGGGAAATCCTCTTGAGTCAAATAAAGAACTTGCAGGTGATGATGAATATATAAGGGAGGCTCTTGATGAATTGTATTTGGAAGAAAATGAGCCTTCTCAAACACCTGAATTAGCAAAAGAATGGCAATCACCAAGAGGACTCTCAATGGACAATATCATTGGTGATATCTCAAAAGGGGTAAGAACTAGAAATATGACTAATTTCTGCATGTCTGTAGCTTTTGTGTCACAGATAGAACCAAAAAATGTTGAGGAAGCACTTAAAGATGACCAATGGTGCATAACAATGCAAGAAGAACTTAACCAATTTGAAAGAAATCAAGTCTGGGAATTAATCCCAAGGGAGGAATCACATCAAGTTATTGGAACCAAATGGGTGTTTAGAAATAAACTTGATGAAGATGGAAATATAACAAAGAATAAAGCCAGACTTTTTGCCAAAGGCTATTGTCAAGAGGAAGGTATAGACTATGATGAAACTTATGCTCCTGTTGCCAGGTTAGAGGCTATACGCCTACTTCTTGCTTATGCATCTTTAATGAAATTTAAATTATATCAAATGGATGTTAAGAGTGCATTTTTGAATGGTTTTATTAAAGAAGAAGTTTATGTGGAGCAACCCCCTGGATATGAAGATTTTAGTTATCCTAATCATGTTTTTAAATTAAAATTATATGGGTTGAAACAAGCTCCTAGATCTTGGTATGAAAGGCTAAGTAGTTTCCTAACATCAAATGATTTTTCTAGAGGAAAAATAGATTCTACTCTGTTTATAAAGAAAGTTAAAGAACATATCTTATTGGTCCAGGTATATGTTGATGATATTATTTTTGGATCAACTGATAATTTGTTATGTGTAGAATTTGCTAAGATAATGCAGGGAGAGTTTGAAATGTCTATGATGGGAGAATTGACATTCTTCCTTGGACTTCAAATCAAGGAACTTAAAGATGGCATCTTCATTTCTCAAACCAAATACTACAAAGAGATCCTAAAAAAGTTTGGTATGGACACCTCAAAGGAAGCTAACACACCCATGGGAACTTCATGCTATCTAGACAAGGATGAATTAGGTTTGGAAGTTAATCAATCTATGTATAGAGGTATGATAGGTTCACTGTTATACTTAACTACCAGTAGACCTGATATTATGCATTCTATTTGTGTGTGCTAGATTTCAGGCTTGTCCAAAAGAATCTCACCTAATTGCAGTAAAACATATTTTAAAATATTTAAAAGGAACTACTAGTTTTGGTTTATAGTATCCATCTGATGCTTGTACTAGTTTAATAGGATATTCTGATGTTGATTATGGTGGATGCAAAATTGATAGGAAAAGTACTAGTGGGACATGTCATTTGTTAGGTTCATCCTTAGTATCTTGGCATTCTAAGAAACAAGCTTGTGTTGCTTTATCTACCACTGAAGCTGAATATATTGCAGCTGGTAGTTGTTGTGCTCAAATTCTGTGGATGAAACAACAATTAGAAGATTATAGTATATTTTTAAATGACATACCTTTGATGTGTGATAATACGAGTGCAATTAATCTTACAAAGAATCCAGTAATGCACCCTAGGACTAAGCACATAGAAATTAGACATCACTTTTTGAGAGATCATATCAGCAAAGGAAACTATAAAGTAGAGTATGTTGATACAAAGCATCAATTAGCAGATATTTTTACTAGTCCTCTACCCAAGGATAAATTTTATGATCTTAGAAGAGACTTAGGGATATTAGAAATAGCTTAAATTCTGCTTATTTAGACAATTTTTGGATGATTGTAATGTTAAAATTCATTATACAGAATGTTAATAGTTTATCATGTGTTAAAACCTTAAAAATTTGATGTACTCTCTGGAATAATCGATTAATTGGAGTTATAATCGATTATTTGCATCCAAAACACTCAAAACACGGCATTCCTCTCTAGATTAATCGATTAATTCGCCAATTAATCGATTAAATACAGCATTAATCGATTAATTGCACAATTTAATCGATTAAATGGTTCTGGCACTGGTTTAATCGATTAATCTGAGTTTTAATCGATTAAACCTGGCAAGTTTGGCTTCCTAGCCGTTGCCAACGGATTTCTTGACTTATATTCTCTTCCATATGACCGTTAGACATGCTTGATTATAAATAGGGGCCTCCATTTCACTTCTACTCACTTCTATCTCTTGAAATCAAGCTTTCTTGCCTTATTATAGCAATTTTGCCCTCTTCTCAATACATTTAGCTTTCTAAATCTTCTTGTTACTCTTCTAATCCTTCAATGGCCTCATCTTCTCGTGCAAAAATCCCAACTAGAAGAAGATCTGCACCCTCATCTCATCCTCGTCCTAATTCTGTAGAAGGATGGATCTCTGATGCAGATGACCGACAAGAATTTCTATCCTATTGGAAGGAACGTGCTATTATTTCTCCAAAGTTCCTTATTGGTGAGCAGTTCATCAATAGGGGATTCAACTTTCCAAATCTTCTTGAAATTCAAGGAGTTCTCCCTTTCATCCAAATGCAAGGTACGTATTATCCTGACCTTGTTAGGGTATTTTACTCTAGATTTAAATTTAGAGATCAAATTGCTACCTCTAGAGTAAAAGGCGTCAGAATTATTCTTGACGATGATATTTGGGAGAATGTTGCCCACTTTCCAATTAGAGAAGATGCTATTAACATTTATGGTGAGTTAGATGATTTTGACAGGTTTTTAACTTACCGTTCTTTTCTGCGAAATCCCTCCATGGAGATTGGGTGTCTCCTTCTTGCTGGACCTTTAAAGAAGGAGGAACGCATGATTCTACATCTACTTGTCTGGATTCTATGTCCTCGGGCTACAAATCATGCTCAATGTTCTTCAATTGATCTTAGGATTATTCATGCCATAATGAATAATGAGCCTTTAGATTGGGGCGTTCTTGTCACCATGACTATGTTAAAAGCCAAACGTCATCCCACCTTCAAAATTCCATATGCTCTCCTTGTCTCTCGGATTCTTGAATACAAAGGAGTCAATGTCGAAGGTGAACAAGCAGTAAAAACAAATAACTTGAATCGCATGCTTGACAGCACATTGATCCAACTTCAAATGGTGCGTGTCAACGACATTTATGTTCACAAGGATGACGTTCCGAATCAAGGTGGTGACAATGAAGATTCTGATGAAGATATGCCTCCTGCTGCTGAGTTTCCCTCTGATCAAATCCAAAGTGTTGGAACTTCCTCTACTCATCATGAAACCCGACAATCCATGGAAGACATGTTATCTGACATGAATTAGAGGATGCAGTCATTCTTCACTCTTTCTGGAGTACGGCATAAGGAAATAATTCGCCGTATATCTGATGTAGATGATAAAGTGTGTCGTTTAGAAAATAGATTTGATGCACACTTTCATAGTGATGATAGTGAAGAATTTTAAAATTTGTAATTTTTCTCTTATATTGTAATGAATGCTTTTATCTGAAATAAAATGTGGTGTTCTGTTTTTGCTATGATTGAGGGGGAGTTTTCTCTAAGTTATGCATATTTTGAGGGGGAGCTCTTATGTTTGCCTTAGAAGAATTATTTTTTATTATAATCAAAATAGGGGAGAAATATTTAAAGCCTAATATTATTGTTTTTAAATATTATCTAGTATGTTTAATGTGTTTGTTAGTATGACGAGATAAAACAGGTTATTACAAGGCTTTAAAAGATAATTTTGATCATCATAAAAAAGGGAGAGATTGTTGAACATTCAAGGACTTGATGTTGCACTTGATGGACATGAAGTTTGTTGATTTTGATGATGATTCAAGAACACAAAGACTTAGAGTGTTGAAGACTTGTTTAGTATTGTAATAACTCTGTGTTTAATTAGATTGAGTCTGTAATATTAGAGTTTGAGATAGCCGGTTCATAGTCTGCACCTTAAAAGCTTCAAAAAAAGCTCAAATTTATCAACCAGGCTCGGCTTTAATCGATTAAATAAGGAAATAATCGATTAAAACAGTGAGAAAAACCATTTTCTGTATCTGCTCACTGGTTTAATCGATTAACAAGCATGTTAATCGATTAACAACCCTTTTAATCGATTAAAATAGAGAGTTTTGGGGTTCTGTTGATTTTGGCTCTGTAATAATCGATTAACACTTCATTTAATCGATTATTTCAGTCAGATTTGATTTTCAACTTCAAATCAACCCTATTTTCGAAAACCCTATTTCCAAGAACCCTAATTCCGAAATTCCCAATTCCCAAACCCTAATTTCTCTACTTAAGCTTCTCTATGGCACTCAGAAAAGTAGAACAACCTTTTTCATACAAAAGTTAAGTGTTGTGAGTGCCAGAGAACTATTTGTTGCAAGAAAAAGGGGCTTTTGGAACCTGGTGTGGGCTAGAAGCGATAAGAATCACTAAGTGGAGTTCTTAGTGGATTGTGTGTTGTGCCGTCTCTAGGGAAAACTGTTCATCATCTCTTGTGGATTTCAAGAGAGGTGTTTTCTTATCTTTATCTTTTCAATTGTAATTTGCTTGTAACAACTTGATTATAGTGACAGCGTTAATCCTCTGTTTGAGTGATTAGCAACTGGACGTAGGGTCTTTTGATCCGAACCAGTATAAATTTCCTGTGTAAGATTCTCTTCTCTTCTCTATTTACATTTAAACAGTTTTTAATCGGTAAAATTTGGGGAAAATTTTGAAAACCTAATTTTTATTAAGAAACCAATTCACCCCCCCTCTTGGTTTTTGTCCGACCACGCGAACATTCTGCTGCACGATTCTAACAGAAGAAGGCCAACATCAAAAAAGAAATCTAGCCTTCAAAACTGAAGTTTCTTAAAGCAAGAACAAGAAGGAGGAAGAAGACTCAGAAAATGAAGAAGATGGAAACTTGAGTCTTATGATCAAGAAATTTACAAAGTTCATGAAATCCAAAGGGAAGCAACCTTTCAAAGGTAAGGGAAAGGTAAAATAAAGTTCTTCTTTAAATTTCAAATGTTATGGTTATGGTGAAACAGGGCATGTAAAATCCGATTGTCCCAACAAGAAAAGTGATTATTATAAAGGAAAGAAATTCTTTAAAAAGAAAGCCTATATAGCTTGGGATGATAGTGACTCAAGTTTGGGGTCAAGTGACTCGGAAGTTGAAGCAAATATTTGTTTGATGGCAAATGACAACATTTCTTCTGATTGTGAGGTAAGTGATTCCGATTCTTCTTCAAGTGATGATGAAAATGATTATGATGCCTTGCATAATGTATATCAAGAGTTGTTTACTGCTTTTAAGGACTTAAAATCTGAATATAAAACCTTGAAAAAGTGTTTGAATAAATCAGAAAAAGAAGTGGAATCATTGAAAACGAAAATTGCATGTTTAGAGAAAAAGGAAATGAACAAATAGCATGTGCATCATGTAAAGAATATGAATATGATATTGAAATACTTAGTCACTTACTTGATAAAGCTAAGAAACAATTAAGTGATTGTTATAAGGATGAGGTTATTGTACAAACTAGAGAAAATTGTCATGTTCCATTGAAAAAGCCTACAAATAGAACTCGAAGAGTATGAGTTGAAAAAAGATCTATATCTTCTCAAAATAAAAATGTATCATTTTCAAGAATTACATCTAATGTTTGCTTCTATTGTATGAAACAAGGACATATATCTAATAGGTGTAAAATTAAGCACTTTGGTGTTCCTAAGGGAAAATATGTTTGGGTTCCTATAGTTAAATGATTTTATTGTCTCTAACCCCAAGGACCCAAAAGTTATGGGGACCTAAGATTATTATGTTCTTGTTTTGTAGGAAACTTCCAAATCCAAGAATTCTATGTGGTATCTTGACAGTGGATGTTGAAGACATATGACTAGAGATAAAAAAAAAATTGTGAGTTTCAAAGCAAAAGAACAAGGATATGTGTAACCTATGGGGACAACAACAAAGGAAGAATACTTGGAACCAGAAATGTTGGTGGTGCAAATACTTTGGAGATAAAGGATGTGCTCCTTGTTGATGGGCTAAAGCATAATCTCCTAAGTATAAGTCAACTTTGTGATAAAGGATTTAAGGTAGTTTTTGAAAGTAAGTTTTGCACCATTCATTTAAAGGATTCCAAAAATATAGCATTAAAAGGTATTAGGCATAATAATATCTATTTGATTGACTTGGATTGTGTATCTAATACTAATATAACATGCTTAGTTGCTAAGGAAGAAAATCCATGGTTATGGCATAAGAGAGAGGCTCATATAAACATGCATCAATTAAACAAACTAATATCAAATGACTTAGTTGTTGGTTTGCCTAAGCTAAAATTTGAAAAAGATAGATTATGTGATGCATATAAAAAAGGTAAACAAGTGAAATCATCCTTTAAATCTAAGAATGTTATTTCCACATCAAAACCTTTAGAACTTTTACACTTAGATTTATTTGGTCCATCAAGGATAAAAAGTTTTTGTGGAAATTAATATGCTCTTGTAATTGTTGATGATTTTTCTAGATTTACTTGGACATTTTTCTTAACATTAAAAAGTGAAGCTTTTAAGGTCTTTAGGAAGTTTGCCAAGCAAATTCAAAATGAGAAAGACTTAAGAATTAAAGTGTTAAGGAGTGACCATGGTGGAGAATTTCAAAATGAATCCTTTGAAAATTATTATGAAGAAAATAGGATTTTGCATAATTTTTCTGCACCTAGAACTCCCTAACAAAATGGTGTAGTAGAGAGGAAAAATAGGTCACTAGTGTTGAACATACAAGGACTTGATGTTGAACTTACATGGACATGAAGCTTGTTGATTTTGATGATGATTCAAGAACAAAGAACTTAGAGTGTTGAAGACTTGTATTGTTGTGTAATAACTCTGTTTTGATGAGTTTAAGTCTGTAATATTAGAGTCTAAGATAACCGGTACATAGTCTACTCTTTAGAAGCTTCGAAAACTCATATTTCTCAAAAAGTCTCGGGTTTAATCGATTAAATCACTAGATAATCGATTATTACAATGAGAAAAACCATTTTCTGTATCTGTTCACTGTAATAATTGATTAACACACCTGTTAATCGATTAACAGGCCAGTTAATCGATTAACAGGGCACTTAATCGATTAAAACAGTGAGTTTTGGGGTTCTGTTGATTTTGGCTCTGTAATAATCGATTAACACTTCATTTAATCGATTATTTCAGTCAGATTTGGATTTTGAAGTTCAAATTAAACCTATTTTCAAAAACCCTAATCCCAATACTCCAAGTTCCGAAAATCCCCAATTCCCAAACCCTAATTCATCTACTTAAGGTTCTCTAAGGCTCTCAAAAAATTGAACAACCTTTTTCAAACAAAAGTTATGTGTTGTGAGTGCCAGGTAACTGTTTGTTGGAGGAAAAAAGGGCTTTTGGAACCTGGTGTGGGCTAGAAGCGATAAGAATAACTAAGTGGAATTCTTAGTGGACTCTGTGTTGTGCCGTCTCTAGGGAAAGTTGTTCTTCATCTCTTGTTGGTTTCAAGAGATGTGTTTTCTTTACTTTATCTTTTCCATTATTATCTGTTTGTAACAACTTTGATTATAGTGACAGCGTTAATCCTCTGTTTGAGTGATTAGCAACTGGACTTAGGGTCTTTTGATCCGAACCAGTTTAAATCTCCTGTGTAAGACTCTATCTCTTTTCTATTTACGTTTACACAGCATTTTAATCGGTAAAATTTGGGGAAAATTTTGAAAACCTAATTTTTGTTAAGAAACCAATTCACCCCCCCTCTTGGTTTTTTGTCCATTCATGCGAACATTCTGCTGCGTGATTCTAACAAGTGGTATCAGAGCTTGCTTTGATAGTCATTTAAACTTTTCGAAAATGGCCGGACAAAATCGAACTTTTGCCGAAGGTGCATCTATCAACAAACCCCAACTTTTTGCGGGTCAAAATTATCCGTTCTGGAAAGTAAGAATGTAAATCTTTTTAGAGTCTGTTGATAAAGGCGTTTGGGACGCTATTTTAAATGGTCCCTATATTCCTAAAGTTACTGAGAACGGTATAGACGTTCCTAAACCTTTTTCTAGATGGACAACAGAGGAAAATAGAAAAGCACAATTTGACGTTAGGGCTAGAAATATTATTTCATCTACTTTAACCCTTGATGAGTTTTACAGGATCTCTGTTTGTAAAAGTGCTCAAGAGATGTGGGAAATGCTAAGAGTGACCCACGAAGGTACCGATGACGTTAAGAGAGCACGCAAAAATTCCCTAATCCAAGAATACGACATGTTCCAGATGCAACAAGGCGAAACGATATTTGACGTTCAAAAGCGTTTCACTCATATTGTGAACCATCTCACCAGATTAGGTAAAATCTTTGACGTTGATGAATTGAATGTTAAAATCTTAAAATCTTTGGATAGGAAATGGAAAACTAAGGTGACGGCCATCTCAGAGTCACAAAACCTTGCCACAATGTCTATGGCAGCGCTCTTTGGAAAGTTAAGAGAGCATGAGCTAGAGCTAGGAAGGCTAAATGATGAGGAAGGTCAATATCAAAAGAAGAACTTAGCCTTCAAAACAGAAATTTCCAAAGGGAAGAATAAAAAGGAAGAAGAAGACTCGGAGAACGAAGAAGAAGAATTGAGTCTTATGATAAAGAAGTTCACAAAATTCATGAAAGCCAAAGGAAGACATCCATTCAAAGGTAAACGAAAGGTAAGGGAAAATTCATCCGTAAATATCAAATGTTATGGTTGTGGTGAAGCAGGACATATGAAGACCGAATGTCCAAACAAGAAAAACGAAGAAATCAAAGGCAAAAAGTTCTTCAAGAAGAAAGCCTACATTGCTTGGGACAACAGTGATTCAAGTTCGGAATCAAGTGACTCGGAAGTTGAAGCAAATATTTGTCTAATGGCAAATGACAACATATCTTCTGACTTTGAGGAAACATCCAAATCAAATAAGTTTATGTGGTATCTTGATAGCGGATGCTCAAAGCATATGACCGGTGATAAAACGAAATTTGTGAGTTTCAAAGCTAAAGAACAAGGATATGTAACTTATGAGGACAATAACAAAGGGAAGATTCTTGGAATTGGAAATATAGGTGGTGCAAACACTTTGGAGATTAAGGATGTGCTTCTTGTTGATGGGCTAAAGCATAATCTCCTTAGTATAAGTCAACTATGTGACAAAGGATTTAAGGTAATATTTGAAAGTAAATTTTGCACAATACATTTGATAGATTCTGAAAATGTAGCATTAAAAGGAATTAGGCATAATAACATATACTTGATTGATTTGGATTGTATACATGATTCTAGTATAACATGTTTAGTTGCTAAGGAAGAGAACCCTTGGTTATGGCATAAGAGAGCAGCTCATATAAATATGCATCATTTAAATAAATTGATATCAAAAGACTTAGTTGTTGGTTTGCCTAAGTTAAAGTTTGAAAAAGATAGGTTATGTGATGCATGTCAAAAAGGTAAACAAGTAAAATCATCATTTAAATCAAAGAATGTTATTTCCACTTCAAAACCTCTAGAATTATTACATTTAGACTTATTTGGTCCTTCTAGGATAAAAAGCTTTGGTGGAAATTATTATGGTCTTGTGATTGTTGATGATTACTCTAGATATACTTGGACATTTTTCCTAACAATGAAAAGTGAAGCTTTTAAGGTCTTTAGAAAGTTTGCAAAGCAAATTCAAAATGAGAAAGACTTAAGAATTAAAGTTTTAAGAAGTGACCATGGTGGTGAGTTTCAAAATGAAAGGTTTGAAAATTATTGTGAGGAAAATGAAATATTACATAATTTTTCTACTCCTAGGACTCCCCAACAAAATGGCGTAGTTGAAAGGAAAAATAGGTCACTAGAGGAACTTGCTAGAACAATGTTAAATGAATCAAATGTTCCTAAATATTTTTGGGCTGATGCGGTTAGTACTGCTTGTTATGTTTTAAATAGAATGCTCATTAGGTCAATTATAAAATCAACTCCCTATGAATTATTAAATGGTAGAAAGCCTAATGTTGCTCATTTGAAAATATTTGGATGTAAGTGCTTTGTGTTAAATAATGGAAAGGACAACTTAGGAAAATTTGACTCAAAAGCCGATGAGGGAATTTTCTTAGGTTATTCATTAACTAGCAAGGCTTACAGGGTGTTTAATAGAAGAACCTTAAATATTGAAGAATCTATTCATGTTACTTTGGATGAAATTGTAGACCTTGGGGGAAATCCTCTTGAGTCAAATAAAGAACTTGCAGGTGATGATGAGTATATAAGAGAGGCTCTTGATGAATTGTATTTGGAAGAAAATGAGCATTCTCAAACACCTTAATTAGCAAAAGAATGGCAATCACCAAGAGGAATCTCAATGGACAATATCATTGGTGATATCTCAAAAGGGGTAAGAACTAGAAATATGACTAATTTCTGCATGTCTGTAGCTTTTGTATCATAGATAGAACCCAAAAATGTGTGAGGAAAGACTTAAAGATGACCAATGGTTCATAGCTATGCAAGAGGAACTTAACCAATTTGAAAGGAATCAAGTATGGGAATTAATCCCAAGAGAAGAATCACATCAAGTAATTGGAACTAAATGGGTATTTAGAAATAAACTTGATGAAGATGGAAACATAACAAAGAATAAAGCCTGACTTGTTGCCAAAGGCTACTGTCAGGAGGAAGGTATTGATTATGATGAAACTTATGCTCCTGTTGCCAGGTTAGAGGCTATACGCCTACTTCTTGCTTATGCATCTTTGTTGAAATTTAAATTATATCAAATGGATGTTAAAAGTGCATTTTTGAATGGTTTTATTAAAGAAGAAGTATATGTGGAGCAACCCCCTGGATTTGAAGATTTTAGTTATCTTAATCATATTTTTAAATTAAAGAAAGCATTATATGGGTTGAAACAAGCTCCTAGGTCTTGGTATGAAAGGCTAAGTAGTTTCCTAACTTCAAATGATTTTTCTAGAGGAAAAACTGATTCTACGTTGTTTATAAAGAAAGTAAAAGAACATATCTTATTGGGCCAAGTATATGTTGATGATATTATTTTTGGATCAACTGATAATTATTTGTGTGTAGAATTTGCTAAGATAATGCAGGGAGAGTTTGAAATGTCTATGATGGGAGAATTGACATTCTTCCTTGGACTTCAAATCAAGCAACTTAAAGATGGCATTTTTATCTCTCAAACCAAATACTGCAAAGAGATACTTAAAAAGTTTGGAATGGACACTTCAAAGGAAGCTAACACACCCATGGGAACTTCATGCTATTTAGACAAGGATGAATCAGGTTTGGAAATTAATCAATCTATGTATAGAGGTATGATAGGTTCACTGTTATATTTAACTGCAAGTAGACCTGATATTATGCATTCTGTCTGTGTATGTGCTAGATTTCAGGCATGTCCAAAAGAATCTCACCTAACTGCAGTAAAACGTATTTTAAAATATTTAAAAGAAACTACTGATTTTGGTTTATGTTATCCATCTGAAGCTTGTACTAGTTTAATAAGTTATTCTGATGCTGATTATGGTGGATGCAAAATAGATAGAAACAGTACTAGTGGGACATGTCATTTGTTAGGTTCATCTTTAGTATCTTGGCATTCTAAGAAACAGGCATGTGTTGCTTTATCCACCATCGAAGTCTGAATATATTGTAGCTGGTAATTGTTGTGCTCAAATTTTGTGGATGAAACAACAACTAGAAGATTATAATATATTTCTAAATGACATTCCTTTGATGTGTGATAATACGAGTGCAATAAATCTTACTAAGAATCCAGTAATGCACTCTAGGACCAAACATATAGAAATTAGACATCATTTCTTGAGAGATCATATAAGTAAAGGAAACTGTAAAATTGAGTATGTTGATACAAAGCATCAATTAGCAGATATTTTTACTAAGCCTCTACCCAAGGATAGATTCTATGATCTTAGAAGAGACTTAGGGATATTAGAAATAGCTTAAATTCTGCTTAATTAGACAGTTTTTGGATGGTTGAAATATTATAATTCATTATGTAGGATGTTAATAGATTATCGTGTGTATAAATCTCAAAAATTTGATGAACTCTCTGAAATAATCGATTATTTGGAGTTATAATCGATTATTTGCACCCAAAACACCCAAAACATGACATTTCTCTCTAGATTAATCGATTAACTCGCCAGATAATTGATTAAACTCAGTGTTAATCGATTAACTGCTTGAATTAATCGATTAAATGGGTCTGGTACTGGTTTAATCGATTAATTCAAGATTTAATCGATTAAACCTGGCAAGTTTTGTTTTCTAGCCGTTGCCAACGACTCTCTTGACCTTCATTCACTCCCATATGACCGTTGGAGATGCTTGGTTATAAATATGGACCTCCATTTCACTTCTACTCCCTTCTATCTATTGAATTCAAGCTTTCTTGCCTCATTCTATCATTCTTGCCTTCTTCTAACATCACTTGTCTTCCTAAATCTTTCTTGTTACTCCTCTAATTCTACAATGGCCTCATCTTCTCGTGCTAAAATTCCTACCAGAAGAAGATCTGCACCGTCATCTCATCCCCGTCTGAATTCTGCAGAAGGATGGATCTCTGATGCTGAACTTACATGGACATGAAGCTTGTTGATTTTGATGATGATTCAAGAACAAAGAACTTAGAGTGTTGAAGACTTGTATTATTGTGTAATAACTCTGTTTTGATGAGTTTAAGTCTGTAATATTAGAGTCTAAGATAGCCGGTACATATTCTACTCTTTAGCAGCTTCAAAAACTCATATTTCTCAAAAAGCCTCGGGTTTAATCGATTAAATCACCAGATAATCGATTATTACAGTGAGAAAAACCATTTTTTGTATCTGTTCACTGTAATAATCGATTAACACACATGTTAATCGATTAACAAGCCAGTTAATCAATTAAAACAGTGAGTTTTTGGGTTCTGTTGATTTTGGCTCTGTAATAATCAATTAACACTTCATTTAATCGATTATTTCAGTCAGATTTGGATTTTGAAGTTCAAATTAAACCTATTTTCGAAAACCATAATCCCAATACTCCAAGTTCTGAAAATCCCCAATTCCCAAACCCTAATTCATCTACTTAAGGTTCTCTAAGACTCTCAGAAAATTGAACAAACTTTTTCAAACAAAAGTTAAGTGCTGTGAGTGCCAGAGAGCTGTTTGTTGGAGGAAAAAGGGGCTTTTGGAACCTGGTGTGGGCTAGAAGCGATAAGAATCTTTAAGTGGAGTTCTTAGTGGACTGTGTGTTGTGCCGTCTCTAGGGAAAGCCGTTCTTCATCTCTTGTGGGTTTCAAGAGAGGTGTTTTCTTTACTTTATCTTTTCCATTGTTATCTGTTTGTAACAACTTTGATTATAGTGACAACGTTAATTCTCTGTTTGAGTGATTAGCAACTGGACGTAGGGTCTTTTGATCCGAACCAGTATAAATCTCCTGTGTAAGACTCTATCTCTTTTCTATTTACATTTACACAACATTTTAATCGGTAAAATTTGGGAAAAAATTTTAAAACCTAATTTTTGTTAAGAAACCAATTCACCCCCCCTCTTGGTTTTTTGTCCGTTCATGCAAACATTCCGTTGCACGATTCTAACAACTAGAGGAACTTGTTAGAACAATGATAAATGAATCAAATGTTCCTAAATATTTTTGGGCTGATGTTGTAAGTACTGCATTTTATGTATTGAATAGGATGCTTATTAGGCCAATCATAAAATTAACTCCTTATGAATTGTTAAATGGTATGAGGCCTAATGTTTCTCATTTAAAAATATTTGGATGTAAATGCTTTGTTTTAAATAATGGAAAAGATAACCTAAGAAAATTTGACTCAAAAGCCGATGAGGCCATTTCCTTAGGTTATTCACTAACTAGCAAAACATATAGAGTATTCAATAGAAGAATTTTGATAATTGAAGAATTTGTACATGTTACCTTTGATGAAATTGTAGACCTTGAGGAAAATCCTCTTGAGTCAAATTAAGAATATGCAGGTGATGATGAGTACATAAGAGAAGCTCTAGAAGAAATGTACTTAAATGAGAATGAGTCATCTCAACCAACTAAATTGGCAAAAGAGTGACAACCACCAAGAGAACTTTCAATGGACAATATAATTGATGATATTTCAAAAGGGGTAAGAACTAGAAATATGACAAATTTTTGTATATCTATAGCTTTTGTTTCACAAATTAAACCCAAAAGTTTTGAGGAAGCTCTCAAAGATGACAATAGTGCATTGCAATGCAAGAAGAACTAAATCAATTTGAAAGAAACCAAGTCTGGGAATTAATTCCAAGAGAAGAATCTCATCAAGTTATTAGAACAAAATGGGTATTTAGAAACAAACTTGATGAAGATGGAAATATAGTAAAGAACAAAGCCAGACTTGTTGCCAAAGGTTACTGTCAAGAGGAAGGTATTGATTATGATGAAACCTATGCTCTTGTTGCCAGGTTAGAGGCTATACGCCTACTTATTGCTTATTCCTCATTGATGAAATTTAAAATTTATCAAATGGATGTTAAAAGTGAATTTTTAAATGGGTTTATCAAATAGGAAGTATATGTGGAACAACCCCCTGGATTTGAAGATTTTAAATATCCTAATCACATTTTTAAACTGAAGAAAGCTTTATATGGTTTGAAACAAGCTCCAAGGTCTTGGTATGAAATATTAAGTAGTTTTCTAATTTCAAATGATTTTTCGAGAGGAAAAATTGATTCCACCTTGTTTATTAAGAAAGTAAAAGAACATATTCTGTTAGTTCAAGTATATGTTGATGATATTATTTTTGGATCAACTGATAATTCCTTGTGTGAAGGATTTGCTAAGATAATGCAGGGTGAATTGGAAATGTCAATGATGGGAGAATTAACATTCTTTCTTGGACTTCAAATTAAGCAACTTAAAGATGGCACGTTATATAGAGGTATGATAGGTTCTTATTATACTTAACTGCAAGTAGACCTGATATTGTGCATTCTGTTTGTGTGTGTGCTAGATTTCAAGCATGTCCAAAAGAATCTCATTTAAATGCAGTAAAATTAATTTTAAAATATTTAAAAGGAACTATAGAATTTGGATTATGATATCCATCTGAAGCTTCTCCTAGTTTAATAGGTTATTCTGACGCTGATTATGGAGGATGTAAAATAGATAGAAAAATTACTAATGGAACATATCATCTGTTAGGATCATCCTTAGTATCTTGGCATTCTAAGAAACAAGCATGTGTTGCTTTATCCACAACTGAAGCTGAATACATTGCAGCTGGTAATTGTTGTGCTCAAATCCTATGGATGAAGCAACAATTAGAAGATTTTAGTATTTTTCTAAGTAATATTCCTTTAATGTGTGATAATACAAGTGCTATTAATCTCACAAAGAATCCTGTCATGCATTCTAGAACCAAACACATTGAGATTAGGCATCATTTTTTAAAAGGAAATTGTAAGATTGAGTATATAGACACAATACATTAGTTAGCAGACATATTTACCAAACCTCTTCCCAAGGATAGGTTTTATGAACTTAGAAGAGACTTAGGAATATTATAAATAGTCTAAACTCTGCTTAATTGTAAAAAATTTGCATTTTGTACAGGAATAATCGATTATATAGGCTAATAATCGATTATTGAGGCTTAAATGAGTGATTCATGAAAAATATTTTTGTAATAATCGATTATTTGGGGTAATAATTGATTATCTGTACAAAATTGACCCAAATCAGTAATTTCTCTCTGGAATAATCAATTATTTCAAGTAATAATCGATTATCAATGTATTTTCTGGGCAGGGATGAAGAAATTGGTTAAATTTTGTAATAGTGATGAGAGTGAAGAGTTCTAACTTCTTCAAATTTATTGTTTGTTTGTACTATATTGTTTTATTGAATAGAATTTTGTGTTTGCATTGATTGAGGGGGAGTTGTTTATTTTTGTTATGCATATGTTGAGGGGGAGATTTTTCATTTCTTTTTTATTATAATCAAAATAGGGGGAAAAATTATTTAAAGCCTCATATGTTTAATAATTTTAATGATGCTGGTATGTTTAATAGTTTGTTAGTTGTGACAGTTAAAACAGGTTATTATAATGGACTTTAAAGAAAATTTTGATCATCATCAAAAAGGGGGAGATTGTTAAACATACAAAGATATGAAGCTTGAAGATTTTGATGATGATTCAAAAACAAAGGACTTAAAGTCTTGAAGACTTAGAATCATGTGTATTTTACTTGTAATAACTCTGTTTTATGTTTTTTGAATCTGTATAATTAGAGTACAAGATAGTCAGCATATAGTCCATCATCTGAAAACTCATTTTTATCAAATCTACTCTGTGATAATCGATTATCACTTAGAATAATCGATTATCCAGCACTGAAAATTGTTTTTATGAAAAGCTTGTTGTGATAATTGATTATCACTCAGGATAATCGATTATCCCAACCAGATAATCGATTATTTACACAGATAACTGATTATCCTGATCCTATTTTACTTTATCGTGAAAATGGTTCTGTAATAATCGATTATCACCCAAGATAATCGATTATCTATGTCTGTTATGAGTTTTGAAATTCAAATTTGGACCAATTTACGAAAACCTTATTCCCAATTCTTATGCTTTCGAAAATCATCATTTCTCAGACCCTATTCTCTCTACTTGAGGTTCTCTAAGGCTCTCTGCAAAAAAAAAAAAAAACATTTTTCATACAAAAGTTAAGAGTTGTGACTGCTAGAGAACTTTCTATAGAGAAGAAAAAGGGGCTTTTGAAAACCTAGTGTGGGCTAGAAGCAATAAGAATCACTAAGTGAGTTTCTTGGTGGATTGTGTGTTGTGTCGTCTCTAGGAAAAACTGTTGTTCATTCTTTGTGGATTCAAATTAGGTGTTCATCTCTTGTGTGATTCAAGAGAGGTGTTTTCGATTTCTTGGTGGATTGTGTGTTGTGTCGTCTCTAGAAAAAGTTGTTGTTCATCCTTTGTGGATTCAAATGAGGTGTTCATCTCTTATGTGATTCAAGAGAGGTGTTTTCTATTTCTTATCTTTTTCAATTTGTAATTTGTGTAACCTGTGATTATAGTGACAACGTTAATCTTCTTTTTGAGTGATTAGCAATTGGACGTAGGGTCTTTTGATCCGAACCAGTATAAATCATTTGAGTAATCTTCTTTCCCTTTTCTCTTTACTTTACAAAACATTTTAATCGGTGAAATTTGGGAAAAATTTCAAAACCCTAATTTTTGTTTAAGAAACCAATTCACCCCCCCCCCCTCTTGGATTTTTTGTCCCTAAACACGAACATTCCGCTGCGCGATTCTAACATCCTGGCCCTTGGATTTTTTATTCAGGAGCCACTACTCATATTACTGGTAACAAATCTTTGTTCTCCTCTTTATCCTTTCCTAATCTTATACCTTCTGTTACACTGGCTGATGGCTCTAGAGTATAATCTCATGGTGTTGGAACTGTTAAACTTTTTCCTTCTTTAACCATTGATAATGTTCTTTATGTCTCTAGGTCTCCTTTTAACCTGTTGTTCATCAATCGTCTAACTCGTTCTCTTGATTGTGTTGTTTATTTTACCAACAATATTGTGTGTTTTATAGGACCGGAGTTCGAAATAGGTGATTGGCACAAGATGTGAGTCTCATGGTCTTTATCATCTTCGTCCCTCTACACATGTTGGTGCAGTTATGGAGTCTCCCTCTCTTCTTCATGCTCAGTTAGGTCATCCATGTCTTGCCAAGTTATAGAAGTTTGTCCCTGCCTTGTCTAACTTGTCTAGTTTGGCGTGTGAGTTGTGTCAATTAGGAAAGCATAATCGTACTTCCTTTCCTCGTAGTGTCACACGTGGTGCTTCGTCCCCTTTTGTCGTGGTTCACTCTGACATTTGGGGACCTAGCCGTGTTAAGTCTACTTTAGGTTTTCAATACTTTGTTACTTCATTGATGATTATTCCAGATGCACTTGGTTATTTTTGACAAAAAATCATTCTACATTATTTCATATCTTTCAAACTTTTTTTAATGAAATTCAAACTCAATTCGGTGTTTCTATTAGAGTTTTGCGTAGTGATAATTTTCGTGAATATCTTTCTCATTCTTTTAAACAATTCATGGATTCTCACGGTATTTTGCATCAAACTACTTGTGCTTATACACCTCAACAAAATGGTGTAGTTGAACGTAAAAATAAACATCTTATTGAAACAACTCACACTCTTTTAATTGATGGAGAAGTTTCTCAACATTTTTGGGGTGATGCTCCTCTTACTGCATGTTATCTCATTAATTGCATGTCTTCTTCAGTTTTAAATAATAAAATACCTCATTCCATTTTATTCCCTCATGAACCATTTCATCTCTTACCTCTAAGAGTTTTCGGGTCTACATGTTTTGTTCATAATTTCAGTTTTGGTCTTGACAAGCTTTCTCCTAGATCACATAAATGTGTTTTCTTAGGGTTTACAAGATCACAAAAAGGATATAAATGTTTTTCTCCTTCTCTTAACCGTAATTTTGTTCTGCAGATGTCACCTTTAATGAGTTCTCTCTTTATTTTAAAAGTCAATTTTCACCTTTGTCTCCATCCAATCCTGTCAACACTCCTAGTACATTTAATGTTCCTATTGTTTGTGACTCTCTAACTGTTTCTTCTTCACCATTAGTTCCTGCTCCACAGTCAGCTTCTTCTCCACCGCCTCTTTAAGTTTATAGTTGTCGAAACCAATCACAACCACCACCATGTGACTCCACTCAAGTTCCAACTGAAAGCAATGAGGGGGAGATTGATGGAAATGTCCCTACATTCCCCAGAGATGATTTTGATGATGATTCAAGTCAACTACATTCAAGTCAACACCATTCAAGAAGAATTAAGGACAAGCTGAATTTAAGACGTTGGTGACAATGTGAAACATTTCCCTACATGCCCAAGATATGTTTTTGATAAAGATGATGATTCAAGCAAGCCCAAGATGATTTTTGAAGACTAGATAGAGTCTTAGAATATTGGATATGGAGGGACAAGTTGATGAAGTAATATTATGCATAAGTCTCCAAAGCACAAGTGTGATAAAATTCATAACATGATATTTTTCACTGTCATAATCAATTATGATGCATCAGAAATGGAAAAATGATTTTCTCTGTCATAATTGATTATACTGGTAAAAAAATCAATTATGACAATTCAAATTTGAAAAATATATCCGTTTTAAAGAATAAATATTTTTTAATACATCCTGATTTTCTCTATGATATTATTAATGTCCAACGATAATTTTCTGATGCTATTTTTTTATTTAATTAAGTTTTGATTAAAAATCAAAAACACTCAATTACAGAATTCGAAAATACAATTTACATTTAATCAGTTTGAGAAAAGAATTATGAGCAAGGCAACAGAAATATTTTACACCTTCTGAGAAAATTCTCTTCTCTACTGCCTTCTGTGCTTTCATTGTTAATTACACTTGTTCTTGGAGATTGGCATTCTACAGGCTTCTATAATTTGTTGTCTCCATTACCCAGGTGTGATTGTTCTTATCTTACTCCTTCATCCTTTGTGGGTTTAGGAGGTGTTTTCAACCCTTTGATTTGTCCAAGGAGGTGTTCATCTCTAGTGTGATTCTAGGGAGGTGTTCATCCTTAGTGGGATTCTAAGGAGGTATTTTTCATCCTTTGATTTGTTCGAAGGAGGTATTCATCTCTAGTGGGATTCTATGGAGGTGTTCATCCTTGTGGGTTTCTAAGGAGGTGATTGTCTTTTAAATTAGTTTACTTTTTACTGGTTCTTCTGCTAAGTTGATTGTAATTTGTAAACTGAATTTGAAAGATAGTGAATTGGGAGTCACTCTTGTGTTAAGAGTTGATTGAGAACTGGATGTATGGTTGGTTATACCCGAACCACTATAAATCACTATGTGCTCTTCTCTTTCCCTTATCTCTTTCTCTTTTCCTGATTATATTATCGTTTCCGCTTTATCTGTGTTCAAACAAATTATTGACTCGAAATTAAATTTTTAATTTGACATCTATTAAAATTTGTGCCTCTATTCACCTCCCCCCCCCCCTCTAGATGTCATTTGTCTAACAAGTGGTATCAGAGCTTGGTTAGATAAGATATTTCTAAACGATCTGTCAAGATGTCTATGCAGAATCAGGTTTACAGGGAAGGAGCCTCAATAAATAGACCACCATTATTTGAAGGAGAAGACTATTAGTTTTGGAAAGCAAGAATGAAAATATTTTTACAAACACTAGATTATGGTGTTTGGGATGTTGTACTCAATGGTCCCTACATTCCGATGAGAACAACGGAGTCTGGAGCTGTTCTAAAGACTTTTGATCAATGGACGCCGAATGAAAACAAGCGTGCCCATTATGATTTAAGAGCCCAAAACGCTATTGTTTCTTCCTTAACTCATAATGAATTTTTCAGGGTCTCACAATGCAAGACGGTAAAAGAAATATGGGAAACTCTTGAAGTAACACATGAAGGAATAAATGAAGTAAAGCGAGCACGTAAGAACACACTCATCCAGGAGTATGAATTATTTCAAATGCAGCAAAATGAAAGCATCACAGATTTCCAAACACGCTTCACACATATAGTAAATCACTTGAAAGCATTAGGAAAGAGTTTTGACAATGAGGAGTTGAACACAAAGATCTTGAAATCCTTAGATAAGAATTGGCAACCAAAGGTCACAACTATCACAGAATCAAAGGATCTCACAGAAATGAATATTGCTACTCTATTTGGAAAGTTGCGAGAACATGAGATGGAGCTACAAAGGTTAAAGAATTGTGAACAAAATCAAGCCAAGACGATAGCTCTAAAAGTAGAAAAAGCTTCACAAGACGAAAGCGAAAATGAAGGTAAGTTTTCTAATTTTGATATGTCTCTTTTTGTGAAACAATTTTCTCGCTTTATGAAGAACAGGAAAAAGAGACAACAAAGAAAGGAGAAAACAAATAAATACCATTGCTATGAATGTGGAAAACCTGGCCATATCAAACCAGACTGTCTAGAACTTAAGAAAGATGTGAAGAAAGGGAAGAACAGTATCTATAAGAACAAACGCAAAGCTTATATTGCTTGGGAGGATAATGATTCTTCCACAACATAAGAGAGTTCTTCTGAAAGTAGTGATGGAGAAGAAGAAGAAGAAGCAAATCTTTGCTTGATGACAAAAAGTGACAATGAAGCCTCATCACAGGTAAGCAATACAAAATCCTTAAATAAATATGATGAGTTGTTTAAAGAATATCAAGATATGTATGAAGGTTTTACCAAGTTATCTAAGAAATACAATGTACTTTCACAAAAGTTTAATGCATTAGAAAATATTGTTGGTATTCTTGAAAAAGAAAATGAGTGCTTAAAGAAAGATTGTGAGAAATTTAAAATTTTGTCTAAAAATAAAGAAGTTGTTAAACCTTGTGAAAATTGTAATCATTTGGAAAATGAGATTTTCAAGTTAGAGAAAATAATAAGCAAGTTTTCAAAATCTTCTGAAAATCTTGATTCTATATTAGGTTATCAAAGAGGGAATTCTAGCAAAGTTGGACTTGGTTACAAACCCAAAGAAAGTCTAGAACCTCATAAAACTATTTTGTTGAAAGAGTCAAGGAAAACAAATGTGAAACTAGTTTCAAAAACTTTAAGAAACTCATTTATACCTTTTCAAAGAAAACCAACATGTTTTTATTACATGAAATTAGGTCATACATCAAATAGATGTTACATAAAACATTTTGGCATATTTAATGGAAAATATGAATGAATGTCTAAAGGAACAAAACATTTATACATGTCTAGATGATAGTTTGAGCATCTAATTGATTATCAGAATCGAAATTTTTTTCTTGTTGTCATAATCAATTATGTTGATTCTGAAGGTGTTGTGATAATCAATTATTATATCATGGTTATATTCTTTTAATCATTAGTCTTTTGGCAGATACTTGTAATTCTACTAACCTTTTTAAGGACCCAAAAATAATTAAAAGATACCTAGATTTGTATGTTGATGTTGCAGGTAATTATCAAGGATAAGAAATTAATGTAGGTTATTGAAGCTAAACGGGTGTATAGGAACAAGCTAGATGAACAAGAAAATATTACAAAGATAAGTTTATGATTATCTCTCAAGCCTCTATATTGAATATCTGCACTTATCTGTCACATAAATTTGATTGTTAATCAACTTTGAAATTTGAAAGTTTGAATTTTGAAAATTTGAATTTATGAAAATTTGAAATTATTAAAGTTTGAAATTTTGCAGTTTGAGATTTTTTTTAAAATTTGCAGTATGAGATTTTTGAAATTTGAAATTTTGAAATTTGAAATTTTTGAAATTTGAAATTTTGTAGTTTGAGATTTTGAAATTTGAAATTTTTTTCAGTTTTAGATTTTTGAAATTGAATTTGAATTGGAATTTGAAATTTGAATTTGAAATTTGAGATTAGAAATTTGAATTTGAAATTTGGAATTTGTTGGAATTTGAATTTGAAATTTGAAATTTGAAATCTGGAATATGAGTGAATTTAAATTTTAAAGTTGCCTAAATAAGAAGACTGCAATTGGGGGAAATTAATGATTTCATTTCATTATCTCTACAATCATTCTATTCCCCTATCTTTCTCTCTCTTCATTTGTCTTCGGTATCCTAGATATTGCCTCCTTAATATGATGTTCTTCTCTATGATACTTTGTAATACATTATCTTCTCTACCTTGATTTATGTACTAATATATGCAAATTTGTTCTTAATTTCTATTGCAATATTTTTCATAATTATCAATGAAACAGGGAGATATTTTGATGATATTAATCTGTGTGAAACAGGGGAAGATTTTTTTCTCTTATAATATTTTTTATGATTATCAATGAAACAGGGGGAGATTTTTTGATGAATTAAAATCTATGTGAAATTCATTCCTATCTCTAAATTAAACAAGGGGAATTAAGAGAAGTCTTTGCTCATTTGAGTTAGGGAGAGTCTTGTTATTAATATATCCAGGGGGAGATTAAGAGACTTTGACACTTGATACTATATTGTGTTAATCTTTAGCTGGCTATATAGAGTCAAGCATTTTAATTCATTTCAGGTGTTTCCTTG
This sequence comes from Sphenostylis stenocarpa, assembly GCA_963425845.1. Lineage (NCBI taxonomy): Eukaryota > Viridiplantae > Streptophyta > Magnoliopsida > Fabales > Fabaceae > Sphenostylis > Sphenostylis stenocarpa. Next base: position 25,456,906 of record OY731406.1, read on the forward strand.
ATCATCATAAAAAAGGGGGAGATTGAAAGCAATGAGGGGGAGATTGATGGAAATGTCCCTACTTTCCCAAGAGATAATTTTGATGATGATTCAAGTCAACTACATTCAAGTCAACACCATTCAAGATGAATTAAGGACAAGTTGAATTTAAGACGTTGGTGACAATGTGAAACATTTTCCTACATACCCAAGATATGATTTTGATAAAGATGATGATTCAAACAAGCCCACGATGATTCCTAAATACTATATAGAGTCTTAGAATACTGGATATGGAGGTACAAGTTGATGAAGCAATATTATACATAAGCATCCAAAGCACAAGTGTGATAAAATTCATAACATGATATTTTTCACTGTCATAATCAATTACGATGCATCAGAAATGGAAAAATGATTTTCTCTGTCATAATTGATTATATTGGTAACATAATCAATTATGATAATTCAAATTTGAAAAATATATCCGTTTTAAAAGAATAAATATTTTTGAATACATCTTGATTTTCTCTATGATATTATTAATGTCCAATGACCATTTTCTGATGCTATTTTTCTATTTAATTAAGTTTTGATGAAAAATCAAAAACACTCAATTACAGAATTTGAAAATATAATTTACATTCAATTAGTTTTGTGAAAAGAATTTTGACCAAGGCAACAGAGATTTTTTACACCTTTTGAGAAAACCCTCTTCTCTACTGTCTTCTGTGTTTTCATTGTTAATCACACTTGTTCTTGGAGATTGTCATTCTACATGCTTCTATAATTTATTGTCTCCATTACCCAAGTTTGATTGTTCTTATCTTACTCCTTCATCCTTTGTGGGTTTAGGAGGTGTTTTCATCCCTTTGTTTTGTTCAGGGAGGTGTTCATCCCTAGTGTGATTCTAGGAAGGTGTTCATCCTTAGTAGGATTCTAAGGAGGTGTTTTTCATCCTTTGATTTGTTCAGATGAGGTATTCATCCCTAGTGGGATTCTAGGGAGGTATTCATCCTTAGTGGGTTTCTAAGGAGGTGATTGTCTTTTTAATTAGTTTACTTTTTACTGGTTCTTCTGCTGAGTTGATTGTAATTTGTAAATTGAATTTGAAAGATAGTAAATTAGGAGTCACTCTTGTGTTAAGAGTTGACTAGGAAATGGATATAGGGTTGACTATACCCGAACCAGTATAAATCATTGTGTGCTCTTCTCTTTCCCTTATCTTTTTCTCTTTTCCTGATTATATTATCGTTTCCGCTTTATCTATGTTCAAACAAATTATTGACTCACAAATAAATTTTTAATTAGACATCTATTAAAATTTGTGCATCTATTCACCCCCCTCTAGATGCCATTTGTCTAACACCAACTACTCTGTCTCCTCCGGATCTGACACCTAAGTCTGACATTCCTATTGCCCTCCGAAAAGGTATCCATTCTACACGTAATCTCTCTCCCTATTATATTGCTTTGAGTTATCATCGACTGTCATTACCCTTTTATACATGTCTTTCCTCTATTTCTTCTATGACCATTCCAAAAACTGTTCGTGCAGCTTTAGCTCATCCTGGTTGGCGTTAGACCATGTTAGATGAGCTAAGTGCTCTTCATAATAGTGGAACTTGGGAATTGGTCTCGTTACCGTCTGGGAAATCTATTGTTGGTTGCAGGTGGGTGTTTGCTATCAAAGTTGGACTTGATGGTACTATTGATCGCCTCAAAGCTCGTCTTGTGGCCAAACATTATACTCAAATTTTTGGGTTGGATTATGGAGATACCTTTTCCCCCGTGGCAAAGATGACTTATGTTCGTTTATTTATCGCCATGGTCGCTCTTCAACAATGACCTCTTTATCAACTAGATGCTAAAAATGTTTTCCTCAATGTGATTTGCAAGAAGAAATCTATATGGAGCAACCTCTTAGGTTTGTTGCTCAGAGGGAGTCTTCTGGGATGGTATGTCGTCTTTGCAAATCCCTATATGGCCTAAAATAGTCTCCTAGGGCCTGGTTTGGAAAGTTTAACAAGGTTGTTCAATAATTTGGTATGACTCGGTATGAAGCAGATCATTCTGTCTTTTATCGACACTCGAGTGTTGGATGTGTTTACTTGATAGTATATGTTGATGAAATTGTTCTTACAGGTAATGACAACCATGACATCTCTCAGTTAAAACAACATCTTTGTCACCAAAGATATTGGCAAACATAGATATTTCTTGGGTATTGAGGTGACACAGTCCAATGATGGTATTGTTATATCTCTGAGGAAGTATGTCATGGATATTTTGGAGGAAACTGGGTTGATGAATTCAAAGTTTGTTGATACATCCATGGATCCCAATACTAAACTTCTACTAAATCAGGGGGAGCCTATATCTGATCCTGAACAGTATAGAAGATTGGTTGGAAAATTAAATTATCTTACAATTACTTGTCCTAACATTTCCTTTGCAGTCAGTGTGGTAATCCAATTTCTTAATTCACTATGTGAAGATCATTGGAATGCAGTCATTCGTATCTTGAAGTATATTAAAGGATCTCCAGGAAAATGATTGTTATATGGTTCTAATTTCCATACAAGAGTTATTTTCTACTTAGATGCTGATTGGGCAAGATCTCCTTTGGATAGAAGATCTACATCTAGATATTGTGTCTCCATTGGTGGTAACTTGATCTCATGGAAAAGTAAGAAACAAAGTGTTGTGGCAAGATCCAGTGCAGAAGCAGTATATAGAGTTATGGCCTCAACTGCCTGTGAACTTGTTTGGCTCAAGCAATTGCTTAAAGAGTTACAATTTGGAGATGTCACTCAAATGACACTTGTGTGTGACAATCAGGTTACTCTTCATATTAGTTCTAATACTGTCTTTCATGAGAGGACCAAACACATTGAGATTGACTGTCATTTCATTTGAGAAAAGATTATGTCTAGAGACATCAAGATTGAGTTTGTTAACTCAAGTGATCAGTTAACAGATATTTTCACTAAGTCTTTACGGGGGCCTAGAATTGATTATATTTGTAACAAGATTGGCACATACAATTTGTATGCTCCAGCTTGAGGGGGAGTGTTAGATATTGTTTGATATTGTTAGATATTATTAACCACAATATCTTCTGTTTATTCTGTTTACTTTCAGTTACTCTTTTAATTATACTTCTCTCTATTATAAATAGATTACCCTATGTGTGGTTTATACACAAGGGAGATTAATCTCAAACACTATTTCCTCTATATTCAACAACTTTAAACATTTTAGCAGCAACTTTGTCGAACACTTTACTACACCTTAGACATAAAGTCACATCTTCGTCCTTTTCTTTCTTTCTATTTAAAAAATCCACCAAAGTATCCTCTATCTTAGGATAAATCTCATTTTCTATTTTGAAATCCTCCAATTCCAATTTGAAGTCTTCTTCACCATCATGTAATTTGACATGATGCAGAATTACATCTTCTGACGTAATGTCCACCATGTAAATTCTCAGATCATCCATATGACTCTCAACATCATCAGTAGTGTTAAGTTTGACTTCCACATAACCCACATGAGCTTTGAAAAGATCTGTATCCACCTTCATTGGTTTCTCTTCAAATTCAGTATACTTTGTTCGATAACATCTTGTATCGTGTTCCTGAAATGAATACAGTTATTAGTCCAATGTTCATATATATTATGAAACTTACAATATTTTCGTCCTCTTCTTTGCTCTAAAGATGACAATTTATAGTCATCACTCGACTTTATTTGTTTATCTTTCAATAAAATATCGAAAATCTTATCTGTCTTAGCCACATAAAATTATAGGTTTGATTCGTCATTTTATCAGAAACTTCACTTTGTTGTAATAACTTTCAAACATAAGGTGGACCAACTTTAATTTCAACAACATTTATTTCATCATCATTTTCACTCATATCTTCATCTTTATTCTCTTCTAAAATATCTGGTAACTCTTTATATTTATCTATTCCAATGTACCCAATTTTATATTTTTTCACTACCTTACCAAATATATGATAATACTCTTTTTCATATTTAATATGTTTGATTATTCAAACCTTATCCGTTAATTGAGTCATATCCCTCAAAGACACATTTACTAATTTCTTCCTTATCAAAAACTCTAACCTTCCAGCTGTCATTCTCACTACCTCATTCTCAAAAATTTGTGTGAAACACCTTGACCTCATCTGTCTAAATCTGTTCAAATAATCATCTATATTTTCATTATGGTATCTTTTCACATTCATCAAATCGATCAAATTAACTTGAGTCTCTCCTCTAAAGAATTGTTTATAAAATATTTTCTCTAACTGTGAACCAAGTAAAAGCATTCTTTGTTAAAGAACCTGGAAAATATTTCATTATCAAACTCTCACTTGTTAGAAAATTCCCACATTTGATTTGATATATAACTATATATTCAATAGTAAACTCCCCAATATCACTTAGAAATTTTGTAAACTTTGGAATCTTTTGTCCTCTAGCCAATTCAACCTCAAGCACAAAATCAGAAAAAAGTGAAATAAAATATGGCTAATTATATAATCTCATTCACACATCTAGTTGATTCCATTTCCCGATTACTTGGTTATAAGCATTTTATTGATAATTCTCATTATGTTGATTATTCCTTCTTATATTATCTCAAATATCTAAGATTTGGTCCGCATCTTGACCTCTATTGACCATTCTAACATTTCTCAACAGATTATAATCTACTTGCATATTTTGATTATTATTATCTTGCTCTCCAAGGGGTTATTCTTGATTATTTCTTATTTTCATATTATCATTTGCTAAGTTATTTCTTCTCGGGATAACAAGCCTCTTCTCCTTGCCATTTGCTCTACGAATCTTTGAAAACTATCGACGGTTGTTTGTACCAAAGGATTTAAAATGATGGTCATTTGTTGAGATATCATATTGACCATTTCAAAATTATTATCATCTATTTGTTGTCTTATGATCCCTAACATACTACTTGATATCTCTATGTTGATGTTATCGACTTCACCTTGATTTCTATTATTCCCCCTGTCATTTCCAAATCTTAATTGATTTTGATTCCGATCATTCATCCTATTAGAATCCGGGGTTGGCTGCCATGATGACATTCCCAAGGGATATCTTTCAGCCATTGGGACTTCCTGATTATTTCTTTGGATTGATGTATGCCCACTAACATTATATTCACCCAATACACTCTGTCTATTTGTTGTTGTCATCATATGTGGTCCTACATAATTTCTACCTACTGTATTATTTACTGGTTGAATTGTTTCTTGATTAATTTGACTACCATGTTGGCAAATTTTGGGTCATGTATATATATGATACATAATTTAAATGTGTTAGGGTCATTATTTATTAAGCCAAATAATAAAGTGATCTGACTAAATTAAAGTTTTGGCTAAAGGCATATGTCATGAAAATAAAATTATGTAGAGACCATTGAGCAATTTCTAATTTGATGAGGGGCCAAATTGGAAATACTAAAACTTAAGTAATTAACCTAATTCTGGTTATTTTAAGGGGTCGTGGTCCCCTTCTGGGAGCACATAGACAGAACGTAAGTTTCATTCCTGTTCCTTTCTTTCTATCCCCATCAAGTGAGAAAATCAAGAGGGAAATACAGGTGCTCTTCAGGTGGAAGACCATAAGATCAATACAGTGCTCTACAAAGACATCATCATTATGGTTAATTCAGGTATGCTTTCGCATTCAGTTTACAACATGTTTATCAGGTATGGGATTATGTTTATGTTTGATCGTTAGAATCAAAATCGGGATTATTATTATTATTATTATTATTATTAATTTTTCAACAATTGGTATCGGAGCCGCCCATATTTGATTCATATCTGTTTAATTTATAGAACCCTAATTATGAAAATTAGAATTAATTTTGTTTTAAATAATTCAAATTACCCAATTTTATGAACCCTAAGTGGAGAATTATCTCTAATTTTTCGTGAACCCTAAAATTTAAATTTGGGGGTAACATCCCCAATCTGATTCTGCTTGCTGATGGAATGGTGGAGGAAGCTATGGATTATTCTTCTTCATTTTTCCCTTTTATTTCTGTTTAAGTTTCAAGTTTTACTGAGAAAGAAATAGTGTTTCAAATTTCAATCTTTCTTGTATTGACTTCTCTGTTCTCTTTGAATCTTTTGTTTTTGTTTTTATTTAATTTTATGGGTTTTTGTTTTCATTTTCTTTTCATGGTGGATATGGATGAGTTTGGAATTGGGGGTGGTGTTTGTGGAGTTCCCAACACAGAGAATATTAGGTAAATGGTGAATGTTTCCATAGGTGTGACTGTTCTTATTTTTAGGAAAATTTGATGTTAAATATTTTGTTTAGGGTTTGAGTGATTACTATTTAATCCCCTTTTAGGGTTTAAAGCAGTATGCTAAAGAGACTCAGAACTATCTTTGTTTCATCCCTAGTGTGATTTTAGGGAGATGTTCATCCTTTATGTATTGGTGGAAAATGAGGCCTTTTTTCATCCTTTGATTTGTTCAAATGAGGTGTCCATCCCTAATGAGATTCTAGGGAGGTGTTCATCCTTAGTAGAATTCTAATGAGGTGATTCTCTTTTGAATTAGTTTGCAAATATTAAATATTTGGTTTTGTTATATAAATAAAATATTCAATTTTTTGTTAGTTTAATATTTTTTGTGAGCAAATTGAGTCAAGAAGTCACCAAAGTAACATCTCTTGAATTGGGCAGTTCATGAAAAATATTGAATGTTAGTGTTTGTGTATATTCATGCAAGTATTAGTTGGCCCAAAGGAAGATTAATATTTGGCCGAATTGCATACACACTTGTAATGATAAACATGTGATAACTATAAGGATTTTCTTTGTCGATGATAAATCAATCCAAAGACTGGTTTGTTGTTGGACGTGCTTTATTGTCAATGTATAATTATTACAACAAGATACCTCTAGCAATTAATATTACTGTCCAAAGACTTAATATTGATGGTGCATTGGGTGTCTTGAGATGGGTTAAACCACTATTTGAATATATATTATTTATTTTTATATAATGTGAGCATAATTAGTTTATTTCTTGTGTTCTAAATTCAGCTACAATTGTTTCTGTATCTGCCAATTTAAATTTTGTTTCGGTCCTCAATGGAACAAATTTTAAGGACTGGAAAGAGAACATTGATATTATTCTTGGTTGCATGGATATGGATCTTGCGTTAAGGACTGAGCAACCCCCTACTCCTACGGATTCAAGTACATCTGAACAGAAAAGAGATTATGAGAAGTGGGATCGTTCAAATCGCATGAGTCTAATGATCATTAAGCGTGGCATCCCGGAGGTGTTTAGGGACACTGTTTCTGAAAACATCACAAGTGCCAAAGAATTCCTTGCTGAAATTGAGCAGCGCTTTGCAAAAAGCGATAAGGCGAAGACAAGCACTCTTCTTCAGAACTTGATCTCCATGAAATATCAAAGCAAAGGAAATATCAGGGAGTACATTATGAGCATGTCTAATATTGTTTTTAAACTCAAGGCACTAAATCTTGAACTCTCAGAAGACTTGCTCATTCATTTGGTGTTGATTTCTCTTCCTGCAATGTTTAATCAATTTAAGGTATCTTACAACTGTCAGAAGGATAAATGGTCTCTTAATGAGCTCATTTCACATCGCGTACAAGAAGAGGAAAGACTAAAGCAAGACAAGACAGAAAGTGCTCATTTTGCAAGCACCTCCAAGGTTAAGGGCAAAAGAAAGAGATCAGAGGATCTCGAGAAAGAAGTTGCTAAGGGTCCAGAACAAAAGAAACAAACTCAAGAAAATAAATGTTTCTTTTGCAATAAGACTGGACACATAAAGAAGAAATGTGATAAATATCATGCTTGGCGTGAAAAGAAAGGGTTGTCTAAACTACCGAAAGTCAATTGAGTCTGAAAGATGGATTTATGTTGGAGATGACAAATCGGTAGAGGTGGAAGCTATAGGGCATTTTAAATTGTTATTAAGTACTGATTTTTTATTTGGATTTGAAAGACAATTTTGTTATGCCGTCATTTAGACGAAATTTGGTTTCAGTTTCTTATTTGGACAAATTAGGTTATTTGTGTTCATTTGGAAACAATAAGTTCAGTTTGTCTTTTAATTCAGATATTGTTGGAACTGGTTCACTTTTGATTTATGATAATCAGTATTTACTTGATATTGTGACCACCTATAATGAAACCCTTAATACAGAATCATGTGGTACTAAACGTAAAATTAAAAATACTCATTCAGGTGCATTATGACACAAGTGCTCAGGTCACAATCAAATCGTGACGTTTGGGCTTGTATTACACTCTTAAAGATATGGTAGAGAGTATGATTTGTCATTCCACCTTACTGGAATCACTTTGGGGAGAGACACTAAATATGACAGCTTATATTCTAAACAGAGTACCAACTAAAGCAGCTACCAAAACACCTTATGAGCTTTGGATTGGGCGACAACTTAGTCTGAAGCATTTCCATGTGTGGGATTGTCCAGCTGAGGCAAGACCTTATAAGTCAAATGAAAAGAAATTGGACTCTCGAACAGTAAGTAGTTATATTATTGGTTATGCTGAAAGATCCAGGGGATATAAACTTTATGATCCCACATTAAAGACAATTTTTGAGACGGGAACTGCTACGTTCTTTGAGGATATTGAGTTTGGGGGAAGAATAAAATCAGGAACTTTGTCTTGGAGGAAGAATCGGTAACAATTCCAGAACCGATTCAAATAGTTACTTTTGATAAAGTAAGTTCGGAACCTCCACAAGGCATTATTGATGAACCCCTTACTCAATATGATTTGGTTGTTCATGAAGAACAAACCCAAGATCCTCAAGAATCTGTGCATCATGAGCTAATAACTTTGTAGAGATCCACTAGAGAAAGAAGAAGTGTTATTTTGGATGATTACATGATATTTCTTCAGGAACATGAGGAAAATAATGATATATTGGAAGATGACCCAGTTAACTTCCGTCAAGCTATACAAGGTTCTAACTCTCAAAAGTGGATTGAAGCAATGAAGGAGAAGTATAAGTCTATGCAAGACAATAAGGTTTGGGAACTTGTCCCATTACCAGAAGGTATGAAACTCATTTGGCTTCAAGATGAATATTGTTGATGATTGTGTGTATCACAAGTTTAAAGGGAGACAAGTTTAGTCTTAATCAGTTCCCAAAGGGGAATTTAGAAATTGAGGAAATGCAAAAGATTCCCTATGCATCAGCTGTAGGGAGTTTGATGTATGCCCAAGTATGTACGTGTCCAGACATAGCATATATAGTTGGGGTTCTAGGCAGATATTTAAGCAATCCAGAAATAGACCATTGAAAAGCAGCAAAAAGAGTCATAAGATATTTAAAGAGAACAAAAGATTATATGCTCACATATAGGAGGTCAGACCAGTTGGAGATCGCTGGGTTTTCTGAATCAGATTTTGCAGGATGTCAAGAATTTGTAGCATGCTATGAGGCATCAAATCATGGAATATGGCTGAGAAATTTTGTCACAGGGCTGCAAATTGTGAAAGGCATTGAAAGACCACTTAAGTTATATTGTGACAACAAATCAGTTGTATTATTAAGGAAAGAGTACAAAGTGGACAGATTTTCATAGAACACTTAAGGACAAACTCCATGATAGCAGATCCTCTAACTAAAGGACTTCCGCCCAAGGTCTTTCATGAGCATGTTTCTCACATGGGTGTTTTACAGTTTGAGGAATTTGTGGTTTAGTGGGAGTTGTCACTTTCATATATTTTATGTTCTATGTTTAATTTCATATATGTATACATTGATTTTTGGACATATTTGGTTATCTATAGATATGCGGTTTTTTCGTTCATTCATTACACTTTGTACATTAAGGATATTATATCGATCTCGTTAAGTTAAAGTTTGGACCAGTTGAAAATAGACGTGTACAGATCACCTTCACGTAATTTTTCATGCTACACATTTCATGATGAATCCATGTCATTTGGTTATGTTAGGATGAGTAATCATTGTTGGTTTTAGTTGCGATGATGCAATGAAAAGCTTATTTGGTTCTATATTCTGATATGATTAATGGACAGGACTTTTGGAGTATGCTAAAGGAATATAATGGCAATTTTGAGCTCATAAAGTCTAACACATTTGTAAGGTTGTAAGGACATATATATTTGTGACCAGTGGGAGATTGTTGGCAAAATTTGGGTCATGTATATATATGATACATAATTTAAATGTGTTAGGGTCATTATTTATTAAGCCAAATAATAAAGTGATCTGACTAAATTAAAGTTTTGGCTAAAGGCTGTTGAACATTCAAGGACTTGATGTTGCACTTGATGAACATGAAGATTGTTGATTTTGATGATGATTCAAGAACACAAAGACTTAGAGTGTTGAAAACTTGTTTTGTAGTGTAATAACTCTGTATTAATTAGATTGAGTCTGTAATTTTAGTGTTTGAGATAGCCGGTACATAGTCTGAACCTTAGAAACTTCAAAAAGCTCAAGTTTATCATCCAGGCTCGGCTTTAATCGATTAAATAGGGAAATAATCGATTAAAACAAGTGAGAAAAATCATTTTCTCGTAACAACTCATCGGTTTAATCGATTAAACCAACTTTTAATCGATTATCAGCGGTTTAATCGATTAAACCTCCTTTTAATCGATTAAAATAGAGAGATTTGGGTTCTGTTGATTTTGGCTTCGGTTTAATCGATTAACACTTCTTTTAATCGATTAAACCAGTCAGATTTTGGGTTTTAACTTCAAATCAAACCTATTTTCGAAAACCCTATTCCCAAGAACCCTAGTTTCAAAATTCCCAATTCCTAAACCCTAATTTCTCTACTTAAACTCTTCTTTAGCACTCAGAAAAGTAGAACAACCTTTTTCATACAAAAGTTAAGTGTTGTAGTGCCAGAGAACTGTTTGTTGCAAGAAAAAGGGGCTTTTGGAACCTGGTGTGGGCTAGAAGCGATAAGAATCACTAAATGGAGTTCTTAGTGGATTGTGTGTTGTGCCGTCTCTAGGGAAAGTTGTTCATCATCTCTTGTGGATTTCAAGAGAGGTGTTTTCTTATCTTTATCTTTTCAATTGTAATTTGTTTGTAACAACTTTGATCATAGTGACAGCGTTAATCCTCTGTTTGAGTGATTAGCAACTGGACGTAGGGTCTTTTGATCCGAACCAGTATAAATTTCCTGTGTAAGACTTTATCCCTTTCTCTATTTACATTTACACAGTTTTTAATCGGTAAAATTTAGGGAAAATTTTGAAAACCTAATTTTTATTAAGAAACCAATTCACCCCCCTCTTGGTTTTTGTCCGACCACGCGAACATTCCGCTGCGCGATTCTAACAAGTGGTATCAGAGCTTGCTTTGATAGTCATTCAAACTTTTCGAAAATGGCCGGACAAAATCAAACTTTTGCCGAAGGTGCGTCTATCAACAGACCCCCACTTTTTGCGGGTCAAAATTATCCTTTCTGGAAGGTACGTATGCAAATATTTTTAGAGTCTGTTGATTGAGGCGTTTGTGATGCTATTTTAAACGGTCCATTTGTTCCTAAAATTACTGAGAACGGTGTTGACCTTCTTAAACCTTTTTCTAGATGGACTGCAGAAGAAAATAGGAAAGCTTAACTTGACGTTAGGGCTAGAAATATTATTTCATCTGCTCTAACCCTTGACGAGTTTTATAGAATTTCTGTTTGTAAAAGTGCACAGGAAATGTGGGAAATGCTTAGAGTGACCCACGAAGGAACTGACGACGTTAAAAGAGTACGCAAAAATTCTCTAATCCAAGAATACGAGATGTTCCGGATGCAACCATGCGAAACGATCTTTGACGTACAAAAGCGTTTCACTCATATCGTGAACCATCTCACCGGACTAGGTAAAATCTTTGACGTTGATGAATTGAATGTTAAATTTTTGAAATCTTTGGATAGGAAATGGCAACCTAAGGTGACGGCCATCTCGAAGTCACAAAATCTTGCCACTATGTCTATGGCGGCGCTCTTTGGAAAACTTAGAGAACATGAGTTAGAGCTTGGAAGGTTAAACGAAGAAGAAGGCCAATATCAAAAGAAGAATCTAGCCTTCAAAACCGAAATTTCCAAAGGTAAAAATAAAAAGGAAGAAGAAGAAGACTCGGAAAATGAAGAAGAAGAGCTGAGTCTTATGATAAAGAAGTTCACCAAATTCATGAAAGCAAAAGGAAGACATCCCTTCAAAAGTAAAGGAAAGGTAAGGGAAAATTCTTCCGTAAATATAAAATGCTATGGTTGTGGTGAAGCAGGACATGTAAAGACCGAATGTCCAAATAAGAAGAACGATGAAGTTAAAGGCAAAAAGCACTTCAAGAAGAAAGCTTACATTGCTTGGGACAACAGTGACTCAAGTCCGGAATCAAGTGACTTGGAAATAGAAGCAAACATTTGCTTAATGGCAAATGACAACATATCATCCGATTTTGAGGTAAGTGATTCCGACACATCTTCTAGTGATGAGGATAATAACTATGATGAATTGCAAAATGCTTATAATGAATTGTTTAGTGCTTTTAAGAACTTGAAAAATGAATATAAAGTTGTAAAGAAGAAATTAAGTAGATCCGAAAAGGAAATTGACTCTTTAAAAATGAAAATTACATGTTTAGAAGAAAAAGAGGTATTAGACACGAAAATTGTATGTTTAGATGAGGATAAGAATTTAGCATGTGAAACTTGTAAAGAGCATGAATATGACATAGATATCCTAAATCATCTACTTGATAAAGCCGAATTGGAAATAAGTGATCTTAAGAAGGATAAAACTGTTTTTTCTTAAAATAATGTAAATCATCAAGTTTCTATGAAAAAGTCTAAAACTAAAAAGAAAAGAGTATGGGTTGAGAAAGGAACTAAAATGTCAAAAGTTAGAAATGCATCATTTTCAAATGCCACATCAAAAGTATGTTTTTATTGCATGAGACAAGGTCACACGTCAAATAGATGTAAAATTAAACATTTCGGTGTACCTAAAGGTAAATTCATTTGGGTTCCTATAGTTAAATAGATTGTTATGTCTCTAACCCCAAGGACCCAAAAGTTGTGGGGACCTAAGTTTACTATATTCTTGTTTTGTAGGAAACTTCCAAATCAAAGAAGTCTATGTGGTATCTTGATAGCGGATGCTCAAAACATATGACCGGAGATAAATCTAAATTTGTGAGTTTCAAAGCTAAGGACACAAGGATATGTAACTTATGGGGACAACAACAAAGGGAAGATCCTTGGAATTGGAAACATAGGCGGTGCAAACACTTTGGAGATCAAGGATGTGCTACTTGTTGATGGACTTAAGAATAATCTCCTTAGTATAAGTCAATTATGTGACAAAGGCTTCAAGGTAATTTTTGAAAGTAAATTTTGCACCATACACTTGATTGATTCCGAAAATGTAGCATTGAAAGGCATTAGGCATAACAACATATATTTGATTGATTTGGATTGTTTACATGAGTCTAGCATAACATGTTTAGTTGCTAAGGAAGAGAACCCTTGGTTATGGCATAAGAGAGCGGCTCATATAAATATGCATCATTTGAATAAATTGATATCAAAAGACTTAGTTATTGGTTTGCCTAAGTTAAAATTTGAAAAAGATAGATTGTGTGATGCATGCCAAAAGGGTAAACAAGTAAAATCATCATTTAAATCAAAGAATGTTATTTCCACTTCAAAACCCCTAGAATTATTACATTTAGATTTATTTGGACCTTCTAGGATAAAAAGCTTTGGTGGAAATTATTATGGACTTGTGATTGTTGATGATTACTCTAGGTATACATGGACATTTTTCCTTACTACGAAAAGTGAAGCTTTTAAGGTCTTTAGAAAATTTGCAAAACAAATTCAAAATGAGAAAGACTTAAGAATTAAAGTCTTGAGAAGTGACCATGGTGGTGAGTTTCAAAATGAAAAGTTTGAAAATTATTGTGAAGAAAATGGAATTTTACATAACTTTTCTGCTCCTAGGACTCCCCAACAAAATGGTGTAGTTAAAAGGAAAAATAGGTCATTAGAGGAACTTGTTAGAACTATGTTAAATGAATCTAATGTTCCTAAGTATTTTTGGGCTGATGCGGTTAATACTGCATGTTATGTTTTAAATAGAATGCTCATTAGGTCAATAATTAAATCTACTCCATATGAATTGTTTAATGGTAGAAAGCCTAATGTTGCTCATTTGAAAATTTTTGGATGTAAGTGCTTTGTGTTGAATAATGGAAAGGACAACTTATGAAAATTTGACTCTAAAGCCGATGAGGGCATTTTCTTAGGTTATTCATTAACTAGCAAGGCTTACAGGGTATTTAATAGGAGAACTTTGAATATAGAAGAATCTATACATGTTACTTTTGATGAGATTGTAGACCTTGGGGGAAATCCTCTTGAGTCAAATAAAGAACTTGCAGGTGATGATGAATATATAAGAGAGGCTCTTGATGAATTGTATTTGGAAGAAAATGAGCCTTCTCAAACGCCTGAATTAGCAAAAGAATGGCAATCACCTAGAGGACTCTCATTGGACAATATCATAGGTGACATCTCAAAAGGGGTAAGAACAAGAAATATGACTAATTTTTGTATGTCTGTAGCCTTTGTGTCACAGATTGAACCCAAGAATGTTGAGGAAGCACTTAAAGATGACCAATGGTGCATAGCCATGCAAGAAGAACTTAAACAATTTGAAAGGAATCAAGTCTGGGAATTAATCCCAAGGGAAGAATCACATCAAGTTATTGGAACCAAATGGGTATTTAGAAATAAGCTTGATGAAGATGGAAATATAACAAAGAATAAAGCCAGACTTGTTGCAAAAGGCTATTGTCAGGAGGAAGAATTTGCTAAGATAATGCAGGGAGAGTTTGAAATGTCTATGATGGGAGAATTGACATTCTTCCTTGGACTACAAATCAAGCAACTTTTAGATGGCATTTTCATCTCTCAAACCAAATACTGCAAAGAGATCCTTAAAAAGTTTGGAATGGACACCTCAAAGGAAGCTAACACACCCATGGGAACTTCATGCTATCTAGACAAGGATGAATCAGGTTTGGAAGTTAATCAAACTATGTATAGAGGTATGATAGGATCACTGTTATACTTAACTGCAAGTAGACCTGATATTATGCATTATGTCTCGTGTGTGTGCTAGATTTCGAGCTTGTCCTAAAGAATCTCATCTAATTGCAGTGAAACATATTTTAAAATACTTAAAAGGAACTACTCGGTTTTGGTTTGTGGTATCCGTCTCGATGCTTGTATGAGTTTAATAGGATATTCTGATGCCGATTATGGTGGATGTAAAATTGATAGGAAAAGTACTAGTGGGACATGTCATTTGTTAGGTTCATCCTTAATATCCTGGCATTCTAAGAAACAGACATGTGTTGCTTTATCTACCACCGAAGTCGAATATATTGCAACTGGTAGTTGTTAGTGCTCAAATTCTCGTGGATGAAACAACAGTTAGAAGATTATAGTATCTTTTTAAATGACATTCCGTTGATGTGTGATAATACGAGTGCAATAAATCTTACTAAGAATCCAAGAATGCACTCTAGGACTAAACATATAGAAATAAGACATCACTTTTTGAGAGACCATATCAAGAAAGGAAACCGTAAAATAGAGTATGTAGATACCAAATGTCAATTAGCAGATATATTTACTAAGCCTCTACCCAAGGATAGATTCTATGTTCTTAGAAGAGACTTAGGGATATTAGAAATAGCTTAAATTCTGCTTAATTTGACTGTTTTTGGATGGTTGTAATGTTATAATTCATGTTCTAGGATGTTCATAGGTTATAATGTGTTAAAACACTCAAAACAGGGCATTCCTCTCGGAATAATCGATTAATTGGAGATATAATCGATTATCCGCATCCAAAACACTCAAAACAGTGGTATTCCTCTCTGAATAATCGATTAATTCGTTAAATAATCGATTAAAACCTTCGATAATCGATTATCGACTCGAAATAATTGATTAAATGCGATCGGAACCGGTTTAATCGATTATTCGAAGTTTTAATCGATTAAACCTGGCAAGTATGGGTTCTAGCCATTGCCAACGGCTCTTTTGGCCTCTATTCACTTCCATATGACCGTTAGACATGCTTGACTATATATAGGGATCTCTATTTTACTTCTACTCACTTCTATCTCTTGAAATCAAGCTATCTTGCCTTATTCTTGCAATCTTGCTTACTTATAACTTACCTTGCCCTCCTAAATCTTCTTGTTATTCTCTTAATCCTTCAAATGGTCTCATCTTCTCGTGCTAAGATCCCTACTAGAAGAAGATCTGCACCCTCATCTTGAACCCGTCCTAATTCTGTAGAATGATGGATTTCTAATACAGATGGCCAACAAAAATTTCTGACCTACTGGAAGGAAAGGGCTATTATTTCTCCCAAGTTTCTTATTGGTGAGCAATTCATTCATAGGGGATTCAATTTTCCTAATCTTCTTGAAATTCAAGGAGTTCTCCCTTTTATCCAAATGCAGGGTACGTACTATCCTGACTTAGTTAGGGTATTCTACTCTAGATTCAAATTTAGAGATCAAATTGCTACATCTCGTGTAAAAGGAGTTACAATAATTCTTGATGATGATATTTGGGAGAATGTTGCTCACTTTCCAATTAGAGAAGATGCTATTAACGTATATGGTGAGCTAGATGACTTTGACAGGTTCCTAGCTTATCGCTCTTTTCTGCGGAATCCCTCCATGGAGATTGGACGTATCCTTCATGCCGGACCTTTAAAGAAGGAAGAACGCATGATTTTACATTTACTTGTATGGATCTTATGTCCCCGGCTACGAATCATGCCCAATGCTCTTCCATTGATCTTCGTATTATTCATGCCATAATGAATAATGAACCTTTAGATCGGGGCGTTCTTGTCACAATGACCATGTTAAAAGCAAAACGTCATCCCACCTTCAAAATTCCATATGCCCTCCTTGTCTCCCGTATTCTTGAATATAAAGGAGTGAATGTTGAAGGTGAACAAGCAGCTAGAACAAATAACTTGAACCGCATGTCGGACAAGCACATTGATTCAACTCCAAATGGTGCGTGTCAATGATATTTATGTTCACAGAGATGACGTTCCTAATCAAGGTGATGCTAATGAAGATTCCGATGAAGATATGCCTCCAACTGCTGAGTTTCCTCTCGACCAAATCCAAAGTGTTGGAACTTCCTCTACTCATCATGAAACCCGACAATCCATGGAAGACATGTTATCTGACATGAATCAGAGGATGCAATCATTCTTCACTCTTTCTGGAGTACGGCATGAGGAATTAATTCGCCGTATATCTGATGTAGATGATAAAGTGTGCCATTTAGAAAATAGATTTGATGCACACTTTCATAGTGATGATAGTGAAGAATTTTAAATTTGTTGTTTGTTTTCTCCTCTTGTGATGTAATGTATTGACTTTTCTGAAATAAAATGTGATGTTTTGTTATTGCTTTGTTTGAGGGGGAGCTTTCTCTAAATTATGCATATTTTGAGGGGGAGCTCTTATGATTGTTATTGCCGAGTTATTTTTGATTATAATCAAAATAGGGGGAGAAATATTTAAAGCCTCTTATGATTTGCATTTAAATATTATCTCGGTATGTTTAATGTATTTGTTAGTATGACATATAAAACAAGTTATTACAAGGCTTTAAAAGATAATTTTGATCATCATCAAAAAGGGGAGATTGTTGAACATTCAAGGACTTGATGTTGCACTTGATGAACATGAAGATTGTTGATTTTGATGATGATTCAAGAACACAAAGACTTAGAGTGTTGAAGACTTGTTTTGTAGTGTAATAACTCTGTATTAATTAGATTGAGTCCGTAATTTTAGTGTTTGAGATAGCTCAGACATAGTCTCGAACCTTAGAAGCTTCAAAAAGCTCAAGTTTATCATCCAGGCTCGGCTTTAATCGATTAAATAGGGAAATAATCGATTAAAACAAATGAGAAAAATCATTTTCTCGTAACAACTCACCGGTTTAATCGATAAAACCAACTTTTAATCGATTATCAGGCGGTTTAATCGATAAAACCTCCTTTTAATCGATTAAAACAGAGAGATTTGGGTTCTGTTGATTTTTGGCTCTGGTTTAATCGATTAACACTTCTTTTAATCGATTAAACCAGTCAGATTTTGGGTTTTAACTTCAAATCAAACCTATTTTCGAAAACCCTATTCCCAAGAACCCTAGTTTCAAAATTCCCAATTCCTAAACCCTAATTTCTCTACTTAAACTCTTCTTTAGCACTCGTAAAAGTAGAACAACCTTTTTCATACAAAAGTTAAGTGTTGTAGTGCCGTAGAACTGTTTGTTGCAAGAAAAAGGGGCTTTTGGAACCTGGTGTGGGCTAGAAGCGATAAGAATCACTAAATGGAGTTCTTAGTGGATTGTGTGTTGTGCCGTCTCTAGGGAAAGTTGTTCATCATCTCTTGTGGATTTCAAGAGAGGTGTTTTCTTATCTTTATCTTTTCAATTGTAATTTGTTTGTAACAACTTTGATCATAATGACAGCGTTAATCCTCTGTTTGAGTGATTAGCAACTGGACGTAGGGTCTTTTGATCCGAACCAGTATAAATTTCCTGTGTAAGACTCTATCCCTTTCTCTATTTACATTTACACAGTTTTTAATCGGTAAAATTTGGGGAAAATTTTGAAAACCTAATTTTTATTAAGAAACCAATTCACCCCCCCTCTTGGTTTTTGTCTGACCACGCGAACATTCTGCTGCGCGATTCTAACAAAGGCATATGTCATGAAAATAAAATTGTGTAGAGACCATTGAGCAATTTCTAATTTGATAAGGGGCCAAATTGGAAATACTAAAACTTAAATAATTAACCTAATTCTGGTTATTTTAAGGGGTCGTGGTCCCCTTCTGGGAGCATATAGACAGAACGTAAGTTTCATTCCTGTTCCTTTCTTTCTATCCCCATCAAGAGAGAAAATCAAGAGGGAAATACAGGTGCTCTTCAGGTGGAAGACCATAAGATCAATACAGTGCTCTACAAAGACATCATCATTATGACTAATTCAGGTACGCTTTGCATTCAGTTTACAGCATGTTTATCAGTATGGGATTATGTTTATGTTTGATCGTTAGAATCAAAATCAGAATTATTATTATTATTATTAATTTTCCAACATACCAGTGTTTGGATCAATAGTAAGACCCTGAACACTTTCACTCACATTTCCCATTTCCCACATTTTGACTCTCATTGTTGTTGTTTAGCATTGCGTTGGTTGTTACCGTAGAATTAGGTACACAACTTTGTGTATTTTACTTGTCATAATTATTCTACCGTTTCTTAATATCATACACTATATTTGTATACGTCTCACTAGGCATGCTAATTTGTTTCTAGTATAAATGATTCATTGTTCGATTTAATTAAATATAACTCCACAATTTACACGATGAATCACTTAAACACCATGCTAGTTCTTTATATTAATTACTCAAAATTTAACACAGTTATTTCAACTAGAGATCGGTCGCATTCAATTTTTATTTTTAATATGATTTGAAATATTTAAAATAATTTGGTAGAATAATAAAGGCAATAAAAGTAAATTATTGAAAAGTAAATGTGCAAAGAAAGTAAATGACAGAAAAATAAATCTAACACATTATTAAGGATAGAACAAAAATTGATAGAATAAATAAATAAAAATGGCAATCTGAACTACTAAGAACTTTATTGAAAATGTTTATTCCTAGTTTGAAGCGTTTTTTAGAATGTAAGTGTTTGTACAATTTGAAAATAACCCTGGTTACATTTAGTTTATCCTATAAGTCCTTATAACCTCCTTCCATTAACCTTCAATCCACTTTGTTGATACATATCATTTGTAACTACACATACTAAGGAACTAGCTAGATCATAACTGTCTCTACAAATCTCTCAATATACCACATGAAGATTCCCTAGCATTGTCCCTTTTCAATATCTTATTTCTTTGATACATTATGTCATTTAACTTCGATGTTCTTTACTCTTTAAATATTCAATTCTCGATTGATGGTGCTCTGACTTTCTCGATATTTCCCAATCTCCTTTTTTTATAACATTTCTTGATCGATTTTCTATTTTCATAATACATTTTTTATCAATTATCATATCGATTCTTCATAATTATCGATGTCTCCCTCTCAATTCATTTCTTTCGCTCTATTTGTAATTTGAGGCTTAACAATATTTATTATATTATAAAAAATTATTTTAGATCTCGATTATTACACATTCTAAAATATAGGTCAGATTTAATTTTTTATTACTTAGCGGATAGGACCAGGTTAAACGGGATATATTACCTGTTTTGACAGTTCTAAAAATAATAATTAGATAAAATAAAAAATTATAATTAAATGAAAAAATAAACTTATTTAACTCCTTATATGTTAAAAATATACTATAATTCTATAAATCTCATGCATAATAACATGTATTTCACATGACACTTATTTAATTATAAATCTTTGAAGAAAACAAATTTAAATAAGTATTTCTAATAACTTAATCAAAATTTTAGCAAATGAAAAGAAAACATGATAAAATAAGATTAATAAAATCCTACTAAACTTTATTAAGTTATAAAATCAATTAAATATATTGATTTTGGGTGTAAATAAAGCATTAAAAAAACATTAGAATAACATTATTTTAGAATTGAACTTTTGAATTATAGGAATAATAATAATAAGTATTTTTATTACGTATTCATTTATTGAGGATCGACTTCTCAATAAGTTGCCACCTGTGTACTATTAAAGTTAAAGTTCAATTTTCTCTTCCTCAAATTTATCTTTATGTTTTCTTGCTATTTTTATTGAAGAAAGTATTTAATATCTAAAAAGTAAATAACATGTTTTCATTTATTTATTTTTTTAAAGTTATTTGTCTATCCTTAGAAAAAGTTGAACATAGAACTATTACCAGTGTATATTGTGGTTATCTGGACTATATGACCTCTGTTAAATGATTTACATATACCACACTCAAAGTTAATATATTAATATGTATGTATAAAGAGAGAAAAGAGATAGAATAAATTAGAAATTTATAATTCATTCTCATTATTTTTTTTATAATATGATAATTTAAAATAATAATATTAGATTATAAAAATAAATATTTAATTCTTATTTCTTACCTAAATAAATTATTTTCTTTTTATCTCTATATATAAAATCAAACTTGTTATTTAGTTTCAGCTTAAACCACTCTCAAACTGTTCAACAGAACTTGTCTTCTTTTGATTCTCAATATACTTTGCTTTTGTTTGCGATATAATTATTTTTCACAACACAACTACATTTTTGTACGCTTCTATTATTCGAGAACCATCACGTCTTATTTATTATCTTATGTCCCTTGTCTGCTAAATGTTTGTCTTTAACTTGTTGAGTGCTTTCTACCCTGATTTTTTTCTTCGGAGGTTTCGACCTTGATTAATAATACTCATGACAAAGTAAAAAAAAAATTACATACAATATGTATCAATATGTATATAGAAATAAATGTTTTTAAACCGGTTATTGAGAGATGGGTTTAAGATTTTAAACTTTTAATTAAATTTAATAAAATAATATTTTTATAGCATAACAAATATGTAAGAACTTCGTTGATAATAATATTTTTTATAAAAAACATATTACTATCATAATCACATTAAATTATAATAAATATTATAAATATAAAATAGATTAAAGAGAAGATAGATAAAAAAATAATTTTTAAAATAAGATAAAAATATAATAAAATAATTATTATTTAAAATTTACATAATTAATATAAAATAAAAAATAAGAAAAAAAATTAAAATGTATTATATATTTTATAAAAGAAAATTATTAAAAAAATATAAAATGGGTTGGACCTAAAAATTTAATTGATTTTCCTGGGTTTACTGGTTTCATACCAGTTTTTCAAATTTTGTGCCGATTTGATACCACCCTTATATTATTAAAAGGTTATGTTGGTGTACAATAGAAATTAAAAAAAAACTAATGAAAATAAATAAATAAAAAGAAATTATTTTTTAATGTTTTATATAAATATAAATAACGTGAGG
The DNA here is from genome assembly GCA_963425845.1 of Sphenostylis stenocarpa. Classification (NCBI taxonomy): domain Eukaryota; kingdom Viridiplantae; phylum Streptophyta; class Magnoliopsida; order Fabales; family Fabaceae; genus Sphenostylis; species Sphenostylis stenocarpa. The sequence continues at coordinate 25,479,096 of OY731406.1, forward strand.
AATAAGCATTATCTTGAAAATAATATCCTCATTAAGATGATATATTCAATGAGCGATCATATTCTCACCACTTAGGTAGTATAAAAAAAAAGAAATTAGATAAATACTCATTTACAAATAAAATATGAAATCAATATCTTTAAAGAGAATATTTATTAAAAAAAAATCAAGACTAATAAAAAGAGACAAAGTTATACTAATCAAAATTCTTTTTATTGAGAATACATAAATTAGCCAATTTCTTGACACATGAAATATATGAACTTGCATAACATTACGTAACTTTCAACTATTTATCCTTTGAGTAATTATTAAAAATCATGACCACCAAGTGATAACTAGTCTCAATTCAAAGCTTAACCATCTTTTGGTAAAAGCAATTTCAATACAATACATAATAACAACAAACTCAATATATAAAAGCAAATCTAACACTAAGAAATGCATTAAAACCATCAAAATACTTATTTCTATTACTCCAAAAAATACCACCAAAAGCAATCAATTAGACAATCCTTTAACAACATCATCGATATAACACTTGATAACTACAACACTTGATAAGTCCGATGTTAGGCATGTTTTAGACAATTTGCACAATTTTCTCACCTGATGGAGTTCTCCCTACAATAAAAAAAATATTAAGAATAATCAAATCTTGAATCTGATTACACATTTTAGAAAACATGTCAGTTGTAATCAAAATAACTCTGAACAAAATCAAACTCCTATCAAACCACAATATATGAAAGAAAAACAATTGACAATTATTATTCTAAACGATTTTTTTTAAGTGGAAGAAATGACAAAAATTAAAGAAATATGATAATTTTTTATTATTTTTATTTATTGATTTTACTTGAGAGAAAAATAAAAGAAAAATTTGAAATATATTTGTTTAAGAGAAAAAATGAGGAATATTTATTTGAAAAAAAATAAAGCAAAATTACATTTTTTATTTATTATTTTTATTAGAAAAAATTAAATAAATATATAACTAAAGAAAAAAAGATTAAGATAAATAATATATTTAAAAATAATAAAAAAAACTATTAAAAAGGATAATTCTTTTTATGTTATGATTATTTATTTTTATTGTATTGTTTTAATTTTATTATGTAAAAAAACAATATTTCCGCTAAAAAAAATATTTCCGCTGGTACTATAATAAATAGTATTGGTAAAATAAATTACTAACTTAGTAATAAAGAGTGTAAAACAAGAAAGTGATGTATAAAACGAAGGTAATGAAGGAGGGAAGAAGGAGATAGATGAAGTAAAGAGTGGTGACCACACAGAAGTGTGAACCCACGTTCAATTCAATGTCTTCATTTCTCCATTTTCTCAGCTGACCGACCCGACCCAATACCCTTCTTCCTGTTCCTCTTGGATCCTCTCCTAATTTCTACTCTCTCCTGCCACTGGTCCCATCAATGTTGTAAACTCCTTTTCTTCTCCTCACTTATTTGCCTCGTTCAACCAGACACCAACATCTGTCACTCTTCCAAGGGTCTCATGACGCAATCCCAACCCACCGCCGCTACTTCTCCTCCCTCTCGCGTCCTTCTCATCTCCGCCGGCGCTAGCCACTCCGTCGCCCTTCTCTGTAATCTCCTTCTCCCTCAAGTTTCTGTTAACTTTTCAATTCATTTTGTTTACATTCTAAATTCTTAATTTCAACTTATGATTGGGTCAAGTCTTGAATGAGATGCGATGACATATTATTGGGTGAAATCCTCGTTCAGTTTTTTGTTGTTTGACTTTTGTGTGTTTGGATTGGTTTTGATTTGATCCTGTGCAGCTGGGAATGTTGTGTGCTCGTGGGGTCGTGGAGAGGATGGACAGTTAGGCCATGGTGATACCGATGATAGGCCTTTACCTACGCAGCTCAGTGCATTGGATGCTCAACAGATAGATTCCATTGCCTGTGGAGCTGATCATACCCTTGCCTACTCCGAGTCACGCAATGAACTCTATAGTTGGGGATGGTCTGCAATTCATCCTTTTCACTTGTTCTCTGTATTATACTCACAAATGCACTCTTTCTTGCTTTTCTGTTCTGTCTTATTATGGGATCAAGCAAGTTTATATATGGATCCTTTGGTTTATTATTAGTTTCAGCTTCAAATAGTGTTACCTTTTTTGGTACCTATATCTTTAATAGTTAGCATAAGATAAAAAATGTCGGTTGACTCGGTTCGTTCTTTGGAGCCTTTTATATTACAAATAGTTGTGAGTTGTAACTGTTTGTTATGAAGTTAATATTTTGAAAGATATGGATTCTATTTTAAGATTAAATTAAATATCCATTGTCTTTCTTTAATACGTCTGTCAGTTATTTTTTCTCAGTACAAGGGGATGGCACCTTTTTTATTTTATTTTATTGTTTGGGTCAGTTGATTATTGAAAGACAATTTTACTAAGTTTAGGCAGTCTCTTTATAATTTTCCATGAGTTGGATTCAAATTTGGTTGGGGTGACGTCTAGACATTTGGACTTGTAGAAAACTGATCGGTATCATGCTAATTGGATTGTTAACCTTGGCTTGTGATTTTTTGTCCTCATACATAATAGTGTTTTTTTCGTATGTTGTTAGCTTTGTTATTCTTAAATTCTCAAGCAGACCACATTTTGATTTTTCCAGGGGTGATTTTGGAAGGTTGGGTCATGGTAATTCTAGTGATTTGCTCATTCCTCAGCCTATTATAGCATTACAAGGTCTAAGGATAAGGCAAATTGCCTGTGGGGATACTCATTGTTTGGCAGTTACCATGGAAGGCCAGGTTCAGAGGTTTGTATTTCGCGACCAAAATGTTAACATTCTCCCTGTTCTGACATTTCGTTATGCATATACTAATTACTATTCCTGGTTGTGTACGTTGAATGCAGTTTTCTAATGCATTCGTAGGCCTGATATTTTAATTTCATTCCTTTGTCTTCTCAGTTTTCAGAACGAAGAGTCAAATAGAATATTGGATGGAAAAATATATCTTGACAACCCCTTTTTAAAAAAAACACCTAATAACTGTTTTTAACTATAGCAATATATAAAGGAGATTCCTTTTTGTAAACTTTTTTGCATAGCTTAATATATTATTTTTCTTAATTTTATATATTCTCTTTTCATTAATTATACTTGAAATAGAAAAAAGAAAATAAAGAACTGATTTTGAGAGCCTAAAATCATCTTCTTGTGTTCTCTTATTTATAGGAGATAAAAATACAGATTCAGAGATACAATTAATAGAGATACATGATTAATCCTAGAGAAGATAAACAGATGCATTCTAGGAACTAGGTCTACAACTAATCTCATAAATGTCCAACAAGATACACTTAATCTAATAAATACTTCAACACTCCCCCTCAAGCTGGAGCATACAAATTGAATGTACCAAGCTTGGAACAAATGAATTCCATTCGAGGTCTTCTCAAAGATTTTGTTAATGCATCTGCAAGCTGCTCATTGGATCCAACAAACTTAGTACAAATTTCTTTAGTCAACAACTTCTCCCGAATAAAATGACAGTCAATCTCAATATGCTTAGTCCTCTCATGAAATACTCGGTTGGAAGCAATGTGAAGAGCAGCTTGATTATCACAATACATCTTCATAGATTGAATCTCACAGAAGTTCAATTCTTGCAAGAATTGTTTTACCCAAACAAGTTCACAAGTAAGAGATGCCATTGCCCTATATTTAGCTTCAGCAGAGGATCGGGCAACAACGTTTTACTTTTTGCTTTTCCATGAAATGATATTTCCTCCAATGAAAACACAATAGCCTGTAGTGGAATGCCTATCCATAGTAGATCCAGCCCAGTCAGCATCACAGTACCCAAAAATTTGGGTATTTCCCTTATCTTCATATAATAATCCTTGTCCTGGAGCTTTTTTAATGTATCTTAAGATTCGAATGATAACATTCCAATGATCCACACAAGGAGCTTGCATAAATTGGCCGACAACACCAACCGCAAAAGACAAATCGAGGTCTAGTAATCGTCAAATAAATAAGTTTCCCAACCAAGTCTTCTATATCTTTACGGGTCGAGAAAACTTCACCCTGTCTTGCCATTAACTTCAAATTTGGATCCATAGGACTCGTCCACAGGTTTGCAATCAATCATACCTGTCTCTTTTAGAATATCTAGAGCATACTTCCTTTGAGAGATGACAATACCTTCTCTTGATTGAGCTACTTCAATACCTAAGAAATATTTTAGATTTCCAAGATCCTTGGTCTGAAAATGACTACACAAGTGCACTTTTAGCTGAGATATTTTAGCAGCATCATTCCCTGTGATGACAATATCATCAACGTACACAATTAAATAAACATGTTTGCCAGGGGCAGTGTGACAATAAAACACCGAATGATCTGCTTCGCTGCGTTTTAATCCAAAAGCTTGAACAATAGAGCTGAATTTTCCAAACCAAGCACGTGGAGATTGTTTTAGACCATAGAGGGATCGACGTAATTTACAAACTAAATCAGGCTCCCCCTGAGCAACAAATCCAGGAGGTTGCTCCATGTAAACTTCTTCTTCTAAGTCACCGTGCAAAAAAACATTTTTAATATCCAATTGATGAAGAGGTCAATGACGAATGGCGGCCATGGCAAGGAACAGGCGGACAGTGGTCATTTTGGCTACTGGAGAAAAAATATCACAATAATCAAGTCCATATATTTTAGAATACCCTTTAGCCACTAACCTTGCTTTAAGACGATCAACCTGATCATTGGACCCAACTTTAATAGCATAGATCCAACGACAACCAACTGTTTTCTTTCCCGAAGGGAGAGGAACAAGCTCCCATGTTTTGTTGTGATCAAGAGCCTGCATTTCAGAAATCATGGCTTGTCGCCATCCAGGATGATCAAGCGCTTCGACCACATTTTTGGGAATTGTAATAGAGGAGAAAGAGGAAATAAAAGAATAATAGGAAGGAGACAATCTATGATAACTAAGAAAATTGTAAATGGGATGAGGATTACAAGTAGAACGAGTACCTTTGCGAATGGCAATGGGCCAACTGGAGTCATCGTTATCAGGAGCCGTGGTATTAGAGAATGATGGTGAAGGACCTGTTATGGATGACTCATCTTGGGGAATGGGATTGTTCACCTGGTTCCTGCGTTGATAGGTGATGATAGGCTGTGATGCTGATTCTAGAGTATTTTGGTTGGGATTTGGGGTGTCAGGAATAGGAGGTACAACTGATTCAACTAAGGGAACAAAAAACACATTTTGGACAGAATCAATATCCTGCATAGAATAAGGAAAGAAGGATGATGATTCAAAAAAGGTGACATTAGCAGACATGTAGTACCTCTTGGTTTCAGGAGAATAACACCGATATCCTTTTTGAAGACGAGAATACCCCAAGAAGACACATTTGATAGCTCTAGGTAAGAGTTTATCTAAGCCAGGAGACATGTCATGAACAAAACATATACATCCAAATACCCTAGGAGAAACATGAAAAATTGGTTCCTTTGGAAATAGAATAGAGTGTGGAACTTTATTATCAAGAGAAGAAGATGGCATTCTATTAATGAGAAAGCATGCAGTTAGAATAACATATCCCCAGTGATGAATAAGCATATTGGCACCCAGCAATAAGGTACGAGCAGTTTCAACCAAATGTCTATTTTTTCGTTCTGCTATACCATTTTGCTGTGGTGTGTGAGGACACGTGGACTGGTGTAAAATGCCTTGAGAATTTAGGACATTAGAAAAATCATTAGAAAAGTACTCTTTGGCATTATCACTTCGTAAAACTTTGATTACTTTTCCAAATTGAGTTTTGATTTCATTAAGGAAAGACTTAAAGATAGGCAATAGTTTAGAACGATCTTTCATAAGATAAACCCAAGTACATCTAGAAAACCCATCAATAAAAGTAACAAAATATCTAAAACCAAAAGATGAAACACGACTAGGTCCCCATATATCTGAATGAACAATACTAAAAGCAGAATCACATCTAGATTTAGAATGATTTAGAAAGGATGACCTGGTATGTTTCCCTAGTTGACAGGATTCACATTCAAGAGTTTGAAGGTTCTGAAGTTCAGGAACCATTTTTTTCAATTTTGCTAAATGAGGAGGCCCTAATCGCTCACGTAATAGTTTTGGGGATAAGGATGCAACACAAGATACAGATGACTTAGTCTTAAGATAATATAAGCCTCTAGATTCACGTCCTTCTCCAATCAGTCGACCCGTATCACGTTCCTGGATAACAAAACAATTGGCATTAAAGGTTACTGAACAATTCAATTATTTGGTTAATTGGCTTACAGAAACAAGACTGAATGGAAAAGAAGGAACACAAAGAACATTTTGAAGGTTTAAAGAAGAAGAGATGGATACTTGACCAATTCCTTTAGAGGTTACTTTAGATCCATTAGCTAAAGATATGAGATGGGATGTTTTAGGAAATGAAAGAGAGGAAAATAAAGAGGTATTACCAAACATGTGGTCAGAAGCACCTGAGTCAATAATCCATGGATTTTGACTTTCCACAGATTGCGAAATGCAAGCGGTTGACGAATTTGGTGTTGTAGATGCTTGAGCCAAATTGGTTGATTTCATCCTTAAATATTCTTGATACTCTTCATGAGAGAACTTGGGCTCATCAACTTCAGATTTTGAGGTATTAGCTGCCTTATCAGGAAAGTCGTGCAGAGCAAAGCAATTTTCCTTAGTATGTCCCATTCTTTTGCAATGAGAGCATTGAGGACGTCCTTTCCCACCACGTCCTCTAGAGCTGTGATTACCTCTTCCACGAGCAGAAATCATGGCGGAAGAATCAGGAAGTTCCTGACTGTTTTTGCTTTTGATAGAAGGAACACGAAGTAGCCTTGTGATTAAACTCTCCGTAGAAGGAACTTCTTCTCCTGTTAGAATCTGGTCTCTAACATGATTAAACTCGGATTCATAGCCCTAAGAATCATTACCATATAGAATTTATCCAGCCTTCGTCTTCCTTTCTTCTAATGATTCTCGCCTCCAGGAACATTTTTAATTCTTCAACAGCTGACTGAGCTTCAGCAACAAAGGACATCATGGAATTATCCTCTTGCTTAAGGGAGGCTAGTCTATTAGCAGAATCATAAAGTCGTTGAATATCGTTAGCAAAGATATTTTGAACCTTTTTCCAAAAAGAATTACATGTCTTGAAGGCTCGAAGAGTGCTCAAAATATGTGGTTCAACATATTGCCATAATAGTGCACAAAGTTGATAATCCAGTTTCTTCCATTGAGGAGCCCGATCTCGTCGGTATAGTACTTCCATCTTCTTCTAGATGATCATGAACTCCTTGACCTAGAAACCAGAGCTCAACAGAGGAAGTCCAAGACAAATAATTTTTTCCATTTAATTTTTCCGTGGTTATAGTCTGAGTCCCGTAGAAAAGATACGTACACAGTGTCCCGACATTTTCCAGGAAACAAGAAAGGACCAGCGTGCTGTCAGAGAGAGGACCGAGAGAGGCAGAGAGAAAAATGCAGACCCACCACGTTTTGTGACCGAGAACACAAAACAAAGTGCAGATTTGGCACCAGGGCGACGAGGCGAGCCGGATAGAGGTGGCCTAGAGCAAAACAGCCACCGAGAGGGCGGTGCGTGAGGCCCACGCGCGGAGGAAGCCGCGGACGAGGGTGGCGCGTGGCGGCCCGTGAGGCAGAGATAGAGGAAGCGAACACTGGGGTTGGGTCGCGCTCCTCGAGGTGAGCCAAACCCAAGTGTCAGAGAGGAAAAAGGCGCCGGAGAAGACAGCACCAGCGGTGGATGGTGGTGAACGGCGATTAATGCTAGAAAATAATAATATTAATAAATACAAATAATATAAACTATCATTTCTCTCTTTTTGAAATATCCTCACTTACACTTTCTCTGTCATTTCTCACTACTCTCTTAAAACTCCCTCCCACATTTACTTATATCCAACAATGCATAATTTTAGGAACAAATATCCTTCAATTTCTCTTCAAATTCTTCACTCAAATAAAATTAATAAATAAAAATAATAAAACTGTCATTTATCTCTTACATTTCTCATTCTTAAAGAAAACTTATTTGCATTAAGAAAAAAAAAATGGGGACATACGGGGGCATGGGTGCCTGTGTTTAATATAATAATAATAAGATCTTAAAATTTAATTGTTTATTTATTTTTATTCTTATTATTAAATAAGAGTTGTAGAGTAGATATTTGAAAAAAAGAGCTGTCAGTATATCAATTATCAATTTTAATTACCCCACTTGTTTTGGGAACAGTCTCTTGTTATATATAGTTGTTTTTATAATTGAAAAGAATAGGTTGAACTCTTTTCATAAGGTATCTTGGGGTGAGATAAGCTAAAAACAACTTATGGGCATATAGTAAGTTATTTTCATACGCTCTTCCAAATGCTTACAGAAATGTGTATGTCATAAGAAAAGTCTTAATAAATAGTAAATAAGCTCTTCCAAACAAACCATAGATCTGCTACCTTGAACTTGGTACATGCATCTGGTTTTAGTACTCTAGGTTGAATTCTTACTTATTACTACCTGATACACTCATTGTTCGATTGACATTCCTTTTTAAAAGGTATAAATAGAAATCCTTGTTTTATTCTATGGGGCTGATGGCCAGATTTTTGTTTGTTGTTTGCAAACTAAACCCTTGATGGAGGTGCTAGCCAGATTTTGTTGTTTTATTATCATTTTCTCTAACCCTTGTATTATCTTTTTCCCTCTTATTTGAAGTTGGGGGAGGAATCAAAATGGTCAACTTGGACTTGGCACCACAGAGGATTCTCTTGTGCCGCAAAAGATTCAAACATTTCAGGTACCCTTTTCAATGGCATTCATTAAGGTTATTTATGATAAATAAAAATCTATGAACAAGTTATCAAGAATCAATACACAATGATAAGTTACTTCTTCCATATATGTAATTACTACTCATTTAACCTCTTTTTGAATCAATATAAAGAAAAGGATGCACAGTCTCTCTAAATCTGATGGGACTCAGGACAGAAGAATAAAGAAAGCCAAGAAGCAAGGCAAAGCATCTAGATTAGTTAGATGGAATAAGACAACCAACACTATTAAGTGGTTCAGACTTGAGAGTAATAGGAGCAGAGGCGTTGCTTAAACAGGGAGAAGGAAATAAAAGAGGACTAGTATTTAGAAGTCATTCGTTGAAGGGGGAACTCTTGGAAGGAAAAGTCTCTACTTTTTCCGTTTGTCATTCAACTATGTTCTCAACAACACTATTATTTCTTCTTCCCCCTATTTCTCAGTTTTCTGTCTTGTTCATCTGTAACACTCCACCCTGAAAATATCGCAGAATGTACATATATCAGCCCTTCCAGCCTTAGACTGCTCAAAGCGTCCTCCAATTCCTTACGCTTCTCTCCATCACCCCTCTGTATAACATTTCCCCTCTCTCCCTCAATCTTCCCAGAATCATACCTTCAATTCATCAGGTGTCATGTATCCCTCATATTATGATCCCCATCCTCTCCGCTAACCAATTTCCCTCTGTATCATTTAATTCAATTCCTCAAAGTTTTTCATTTCTCCTATTGCCTTTGTTGCCCCCAGTCTCTCCCTTCAACTTCATAGGTTGAATTGTAGCAGTTTGATGTTTGCTTCTACCACTTCACTAGTCTTTTTTTTTTTTTTTTAATTTGGTTCTGAATCTTGAAACTGAATGGTAGAGAATTTAATCAATCAATCTTCCAATTCCGATCTTCTGGAAGGCAACAACATTTTTTCATTTCACAAGCATCCCCTACTTTAAACAAATAGAAGAGAAAAGCAGCTAAGATAAAAAAAAAAAAAAAAAAGTACGCCATGAAATTAGGAGTAACATTATATTATTTATTCATTAAACATTGATAATTATAATGAAGTGAAGAATTATTCCATTAACTTTAGGCTCATGCAATTGTTTCTATTGTAGGAAGTACCTATCAAAATGGTTGCTGCAGGTGCAGAACACAGTGTAGCTATTGCTGAAAATGGAGAACTGTATGGATGGGGTTGGGGCCGATATGGAAATTTGGGATTGGGAGATAGAAACGATCGCTGGATTCCTGAGAAAGTTTCTTCTGTTGATGTATGTCCTTAATCTGGTATCATCTTACCTTTACTGATTAGACTCTGATTATATATGGAATATATGTGATTTCATGTTGTTTGATTTCTGAAAAATAGTTTTCCTTCCATCTAAGAGAAGAAGCAGCATTTCCAATGCTAATTTTTGTGCAATTTGTCTGGAACGTATTTTTAAGATTCACGTGCAATTGGTGTATATGCATACTAAAGAACTTATGTATTTTACTCCCCTTACTCAATTCTTGCTTGTTGAACATTACAGTGTGACAAGATGGTCATGGTTGCCTGTGGTTGGCGCCATACGATATCTGTTTCATCATCTGGTGGCTTATACACATATGGGTGGAGCAAATATGGCCAGCTAGGTCATGGAAATTTTGAGGATTCTCTTGTGCCTCACAAGCTTGAAGCCTTGAGTGACAAGTTGATCTCTAAGGTAGTCCTTTTATTTTATGCTGAGTAGGTGTCTAGGTGGCAATTTCTCATATTATTTGAATGCATTGGCATATCGCTTCTCTCTGCTTCTTTAGTAGCTAGTATCTTCCTCCTGTCCCATATTTTGAATGTTGGATTTTCTCTGTTAGGGGCAGGATTGGAAATACTTCTCATGTAAGGGTTCCACCATATGTGTTGTGTTTGTTTATCCTACACTAAAGCCTTGCACACTGGGTGCAATAATATATTAGTTGTTAGATATATAGTTGTGTTGTTTGTCTCTTAACTTGGCTTGGACCTTCTTCAGGTATCAGGTGGTTGGAGGCATAGTATGGCACTTACATCTACTGGATTACTGTATGGATGGGGTTGGAATAAGGTTTGAGTAATTTTTTATTTTCCCATGTTCATGTCACATTTTGTATTATGACAAGAAATACTTGTCGATTTATGAACACACCAGATGATACATGACTGTCTGGTAAAAGCATTCATATGTACAGAGAAATAAATATATTGTACATCATATAAAATAATTGGTATAAGACTTCATTCTTTTTCTGTACAATAACAGGTCTTTTATTATTGATGTGTTTGGAAAATTGTAACCTATTTTTCCTTCAATTGTAGTTTGGACAGGTTGGAGTGGGTGACAATGTTGATCGCTGCTCTCCTGTTCAAGTGAAGTTCCCCCATGATCAGGTACTTGAAACTGTAATACTCTTCTTCCCTTTTTTTCTTTCATTTGGAATGTTTCAAGTTTGCATCTTACAGTCAATGTCTTTCTTTAAATAATCCACTGACTATTCTATTTTTTTTTTATTTCTCCACACTTTTTGTTTGACATGGCAGAAAGTAATTCAGATCTCATGTGGGTGGAGACACACAATTGCTGTAACTGACAAGAACAATGTATATTCTTGGGGAAGAGGCACAAATGGGCAACTTGGGCATGGGGATACCATTGACCGGTAATTGCACATACAACCTGAATATATTTAATAGGACTTTCAGGCGTGCATTCATCTTTCCCTTAATTGTTTTCTCTTCATTTATTTGCTCAAGGCACTTAAGAGATAATTTTTCATTGGTTATAAAAGTATGCTTAATAGGAGAAACAATTGTTTTTGTTGTTGGTAGTGTTAAGTTATTTTTAGGGCTATGACTGCATAGAGGTTTGAACCTTTGATATGCAAATCACCCTTATCACAACTTATGATCAGCTGACTTCTAGTGGCTAGTTCATTGTCCTAACCAATTGCTTCAAACAATACCTTTAATCCGGAACAAATTAATTTTTTTTTTTGAAATGTTTAATGTCACTTCATAGATGAACTGGGAATAGAATCTGATATCATCGTATTTGTAATGGCTGCTATTTTTAATCTGTTAGAATTTGGATCAATGGTCTTGGTCATGAAATTATTATTATTATTATTGACGTATTGGGTGTGTAATGACACCGGTGAAGTGGATGGTTTGGTTCTCACCGAGGTTGAGAAAGCAAAAACTAGCTTGTATAATGTAGCTGTACAGGGTATCTTTGTTATCTATTAGAATATAGGTTAATATTGCTACATTCGTTGCACCATCTTGGTGCGTATTCATTTTATATCAAATTATTTATTTTCGATCATAGGCGTTTGAATAAGGATTTGTGTGTCTTTTATTCACCCAGGAAAAAAAAAAAGTTAATTTTGGTGGCAGCTATGACCATGTTCGTCTACGAATAAAAAGTTATATAGCTGACCTAATTTATTAACCGTAAACCTAGTTTTGGGTAATGGGTGCATTTGATTGTATGTCCTGTTTTAATGGTATGATTTTGGGTTTTTAGGAATTCTCCAAAGATTATTGAGGCATTGAGTGTGGATGGATCTTCTGGGCAGCAAATAGAATCCTCAAACACTGATCTATTGTCAGGTGCTTTGTTCTGCTTATTACTCATCAGTAAAAGTGTTCCTTTTCTTTTCAGCCATTACTGTCGATTCCATTTAGTAGTGTAATTTAGATTCACATTTTTCTAATGCAATTTGGCATCATGATAGCTCTTTTGTTTTCTCAAACAGGGAAAAGCGGTGGCTCCTTATCTAAGAGATATGCAGTTGTTCCGGATGAAACTGTAAGTGTCATATTTCAGCAAATTATTGTTTTATATGGGGTGAAAGGTGGATTGTATATGGTACAATAGTATTTCTATGGCTTGTGAAGAAAATAGTAATTCAACTTGTGAAGATTACTAGACATATAGGAGTGAACTTTGGTCCTTTTGACTTGGTACGAGGAGTAACTCTCGCAAGTAATCAAATGCAAGATCCATTAAAATAATAGTTTGCTGAAATAAGTGTTATAGTTAATTTAGTATTATCTTAAACAATCTGATTGGTTGTGTCTGTTGAATATAGAGAAAATAGGGTTTGAAATTAATTTCCCTTGTGTATAAATCACACATAGGGTGATCTATTTATAGTAGAGAGATACAACTAAAAGAGTAACTGAAAGTAACAGAATAAACAGAAGATATTGTTTGATATTGTGGTTACCAATATCTTAACAATATCAAATAATATCTAAACAATATCTAACACTCCCCTCAAGCCGGAGCATACAAATCGTATGTGCCAAGCTTGTTACAAATATAATCAATTCTAGGACCCCGTAAAGATTTAGTAAAAATATCTGCTAACTGATCACTTGAGTTAACAAACTCAGTCTTGATATCTCCAGACATAATTTTTTCTCGAATAAAATGACAGTCAATCTCAATGTGTTTGGTCCTCTCATGAAAGACAGGATTAGAACTAATATGAAGAGCAGACTGATTGTTACACACAAGTGTCATTTGAGTGACATCTCCAAATTGTAACTCTCTAAGCAATTGCTTGAGCCAAACAAGTTCACGGGAAGCTGAGGCCATAGCTCTATATTCTCGCTTCGCACTGGATCTTGCCACAACACTTTGTTTCTTACTTTTCCATGAGATCAAGTTACCACCAATGGAGACACAATATCCAGATGTAGATCTTCTATCCGAAGGAGATCCCGCCCAATCGACATCCGAGTAGCAAACAACTCTTGTATGGTTATTAGAACCATATAACAATCCTTTTCCAGGAGATCCTTTAATATACTTCAAGATACGAATGACTGCATTCCAATGATCTTCACATGGTGAATTAAGAAATTGACTTACCACACCGATCGCAAAGGAAATGTCGGGACGAGTAACCGTAAGATAATTCAATTTTCCAACCAATCTTCTATACTGCTCAGGATCGATATAGGCTCCCCGATTTGGTAGAAGTTTAGTATTGGGATCCATGGGTGTATCAACGGACTTTGAACTCATCAACCCAGTTTCCTCCAAAATATCTATGGCATACTTCCTCCGAGATATAACAATACCATCATTGGATCGTGTCACCTCAATACCCAAGAAATATCTAAGTTTGCCAAGATCTTTGGTCTGAAAATGGTGATAGAGATGTTGTTTTAACTGAGAGATGTCATGGTTGTCACTACCTGTAAGAACAATGTCATCAACATATACTATCAAGTAAACACATCTAGCACTCGAGTGTCGATAAAAGACAGAGTGATCTGCTTCACACCGAGTCATACCAAATTGTTGAACAACCTTGCTAAACTTTCCAAACCAGGCCCTAGGAGACTGTTTTAGGCCATATAGGGATTTGCGAAGACGACATACCATCCCAGAAGACTCCCCCTGAGCAACAAACCCAGGAGGTTGCTCCATATAGATTTCTTCTTGCAAATCACCATTGAGGAAAACATTTTTAACATCTAGTTGATAAAGAGGCCATTGTTGAAGAGCGGCCATGGCGATAAATAAACGAACAGAAGTCATCTTTGCCACAGGGGAAAAGGTATCTCCATAATCCAACCCAAAAATTTGAGTATAACCTTTGGCCACAAGACGTGCTTTGAGGCGATCAATAGTACCATCAGGTCCAACTTTGATAGCAAACACCCACCTGCAACCAACAACAGATTTCCCAGACGGTAACGAGACCAATTCCCAAGTTCCACTATTATGAAGAGCACTTAGTTCATCTAACATGGCCTGACGCCAACCAGGATGGGCTAAAGCTTCACGGACAGTTTTTGGAATGATCACAGAAGAAAGAGAGGAAAGACATGTATAAAAAGGTAATGACAGTCGATGATAACTCAAAGCAATATAATGGGGAGAGGGATTACGTGTAGAACGAATACCTTTTCGGAGGGCAATGGGAAGGTCAGACTCATGTGTCAGATCCGGAGGAGACAGAGTAGTTGACACTTGAGTAGAGTCACATGGTGGTGGTTGTGATTAGTTTCGAGAACTATAAATCTGAAGAGGCAGTGGAGAAGAAGCTGACTGCGGAGCAGGAACTAATGGTGAAGAAGACACAGTTAGAGGGTCACAAACAATAGGAACATTAAATGTATTACGAGTGTTGACAAGATTGGATGGAGACAGAGGTGAAATTTGACTTTTAAAATAAATTTGACATCTTTTGACACAAAATAACGGTTAAGAGAAGGAGAAAAACATTTGTATCTTTTTTGTGATCTTGTAAACCCTAAGAAAACACATTTATGTGATCTAGGAGAAAGTTTGTCCAGACCAGAACTGAAATTATGAACAAAACATGTAGACCTGAAAACTTTTAGAGGTAAAGGATGAAGTGGTTCATGAGGGAATAAAATGGAATGAGGTATTTTATTATCTAAAACCGAAGAAGGCATGCGATTAATGAGATAACATGCAGTAAGAAGAGCATCACCCCAAAAATGTTGAGGAACATCTCCATGAATTAAAAGTGTGCGAGTTGTTTCAATAAGATGTCTATTTTTACGTTCAGCTACACCATTTTGTTGAGGTGTATAAGCACAAGAAGTTTGATGCAAAATACCGTGAGAAGCCATGAATTGTTTAAAAGAATGAGAAAGATATTCACGGCCATTATCACTACGCAAAACTCTAATAGAAACACCGAACTGAGTTTGAATTTCATTAAAAAAAGTTTGAAAGATATGAAATAATTCAGAACGATTTTTCATCAAAAATAACCAAGTGCATCTGGAATAATCATCAATGAAA
Source organism: Sphenostylis stenocarpa (assembly GCA_963425845.1). Taxonomy (NCBI): domain Eukaryota; kingdom Viridiplantae; phylum Streptophyta; class Magnoliopsida; order Fabales; family Fabaceae; genus Sphenostylis; species Sphenostylis stenocarpa. The sequence continues at coordinate 25,494,760 of OY731406.1, forward strand.
GTAACAAAGTATTGAAAACCTAAAGTAGACTTAACGCGGCTAGGTCCCCAAATGTCAGAGTGAACCACGACAAAAGGGGACGAAGCACCACGTGTGAAACTACGAGGAAAGGAAGTATGACTATGTTTGCCTAATTGACATGACTCACGCCAAACTAGATAAGTTGGACAAGGCAGGGACAAGTTTCGTAACTTGGCAAGACTTGGATGACCTAACCGAGCATGAAGAAGAGAGGAGACTCCATAACCGTACTAACATGTGTAGAGGGACGGAGATAATAAAGACCATGAGACTCACATCCTGTGCCAATCACCTGTTTCGAACTCCGGTCCCGTAAACACACAGAATTGTTGGTAAAAGTAACAACACAATCAAGAGAACGAGTTAGACGACTGATGGACAACAGGTTAAAAGGAGACCCAGGGACATAAAGAACATTATCAATGGTTAAAGAAGGAAAAAGTTTAATCGTTCCAACACCATGAGATGATACTCTAGAGCCATCAGCCAGTGTAACAGAAGGTAAATGATTAGGAGAGGATAAAGAGGAGAACAAAGATTTGTTACCAGTAATATGATCAGTGACTCCTGAATCAAAAACCCAAGGACAAGGAGAAAATGATTGGGTCAGACCAGCAAAATATGTATTTGTATGTGTGACAGATATAGTGGAACTAGAAGACTGTTGATCCTTATACCATTTGAGAAATTTGTTGAACATAGCAGACATGTCGGATGCAACAGAAGAAGGAAGATCCCCTGCAGATAAAGGTGGGGAAAGATTTGTCTGAACAACTACAGCAGACTGAGGAGGACGACCATGTAATGTATAACACTTGTTAATCTTGTGACCTAGCTTGCCACAATGTTCACACTTAGGACGCCCTTTTTTTCTGTTTGCGAGGGCGAGCCCGGTCATCACGATGGGATGTCAACATAAAAGAATCGTTAACAAAATTGGAAATAGTGGAAGAAGTCATGAAGAGCGGGAGAACAAACCCTAAAACAATCCAAAGTAATCCAATTAACCCACGAAGCACAAATCCAAAATGAGAATACTAAAAATAAGTTCACCAAGACTAAACGGTGCAGGAGACAATGGAACGACCAACTCCGATAGTGGTGATCTCAATGGCACGGTGGTCACCTGACCGAGACAAGCAAAATCATATGTCACCGATAAAAAAAAAAATGAAACTCCGGCGAATTCTCCGACAGCGGCGGACCCGGTGACTGCTCCAGCGGCAGCGGTGATAGTAACGTGAACTAGTACACCAGGTAAGTTCCCAGGAAAGAGAGGTGGGTCACTAATGGACACACTTAAATACCAAGTCTTTCCTTGCCAGAACTTTCTTAAACATGCACTTTCACACTACCAAATAAAATTCAATGACAAAGATAATTCTTTTCTGATGTGGAGGATCAGTTTACGAGCAGCGGTGGGGCGGCTCTAGCAGCGGTGGGGCGGCTCCAACAGTGGACAAAAGGCGGAAAAAAATTCAAGATAACCTTAAGCTCTAGATACCATGTTGAATATAGAGAAAATAGGATTTGGAATTAATTTTCCTTGTGTATAAATCACACATAGGGTGGTCTATTTATAATAGAGAGATACAACTAAAAAAGTAACTGAAAGTAACAGAATAAACAGAAGATATTGTTTGATATTGTGGTTATTAATATCTAACAATATCAAATAATATCTAAACAATATCTAACAGTGTCCATAAACATTGTGTTCATGTGAAGATTAGAAAAACTTACTATGTCACCAACATACATGTATGATTTGGCAGGTCTCAGGACAAACTGTTAGTTCAAGCAGTGGAGATAGGCTTGATATCAGTGTCCCTGAAAGTGATGTCAAACGGATCCGAGTTTGATGTGCCAAATTTCCACTAGACGAGAGTCATGCACAACACTATTGATGTCTGCCTTATCAGTTCACTGGAGCCACTCAGATGCCACTAGTAGTTTAGCTTGCAACGTAGTAATTGTAAATTGTAGTCATATGAGAAATAACAGCAACATATTCTTTAGCACACTTTTTTAGCATACTTTTCACTTTTGACTAAAATTTGTTGAGACTCAGAAATTACGAGTGGTACTTGTTATATAAAATGAAACCCCATGTTGTTTTGTGAGTCCTAACAAATTTCAGTTAATATTAGTGTCATAAAAAGTATATTAAAAAATATGTTGCAAGCATTCACGGAAGAAATATATTTTGAGAAGCATTGCATATGTTCTCCTTCTATGTATTGTCAATCAACATGTATACATTTAGTATGTCCTGTCTGTAATTTTTTTTTTATTTCAAGTTGATTTATGATGCTGTGATTTTACTTGTTCGTTGTAATAAAAGTCTTAACGGTCTATTATTGTATGCATATTGGAGAAAGTAGCAATGTAAGATGCAGTGTAGTTTGTGAGAAACTTCTTTACATCTTCGACTCAGAATTAGTGAACGAATGTGTATAATGGGAATGTTCGGAGAAGTTTATCAAGAAACAGTAAAATAAATTAAGCCTTTTATTTTCATACATTAAAATCTTAGTTTATGGATTTTTATTTTTATTTTTTAACTTTTTAAAGGCAGTTCATTTGTATTTTATTGAAGTTTCACATATTATTACTTGACCTTAGCATTTTAAGCTTCTAACATTTCATAATTTTTACTGTAACGAATAAATAAGTTATAGCTCAAGTGTAGTAATTTATAATAAATTACAAAATACAAGTAAGTTACATGTATACAGTAATTTCAAACTCTTAAGTACTTTTTCTTATTTACTTATAATCACGTAATGAATGTAAAATATTCAGAAGTTTTGTTGAAGATTATTTTTATTTTAATATGAAATATAGTGTAAGAATTTAATTAAAGTATGCTAGCAGCTTATATCATTTTTGTACATTATTATTTAATCATAAATTAGCATTTTTTTTATAAAACATTTTTTATTAATCAATGGTGTCAGACTTTAAGACAATATACATAAAAATTAAACACTAAAATATATATTAAATATAGTTTACAAGTAATAAAAAAAAGAAAAAATATTTTAATAACCAATCTTTACAAACATCGACAATCCTAAAATATTAAAGTCTAGTTAAAATTAAACACTAAAATATATATTAAAAATAATTCACAGAATTTTTTTTTTAACAATCAATTTTTACAAACATCTTGTAAACAATTCTAAAATATATTATTTATTTTATTAATTGATGAAAAAGAATAAACTAAGATAAATAAATAATAATATAAAAATCTAAAAAAAAATTATGAAATAGAGGCTTTTTATCTTATCAAAATATCGGAAAAAAGAAAGTAGTTTGAAAAAGTGTAATTATTGATAATGTTATGATGATGCTTATCATCATATCAAATGCTGTAAACTAAAATATCTGCATTAAACTTATTTTTTATTTAAACAATTAAATACAAGTTTATATATAAAAATTGATTATTTATAATTTTTTATGAGGTTTTTTATTTTATTTTTTTTATCTTTAAATTTTAATATATCAGTGTATATATAATTAGGTATTAATATATTTATATATTAACATGTGTTAATATTTATACATTTAAATATAAATATACTTAGATATTTATATATAAAGATATGGTAATATTTATATTTTTCAACATTTATATATTTATATACATGTATTAAAAAAATATTAAAATTATTTGGTTTGTTACGGTTAAGTAATATAAAAAATAAAAGAAAGTTGATTTACGATTAATTAAAAATAATGTTATGATATTGGACATTTAGAATAAGATATTAGAATTATAAAAAATTAATATTGAAAATTTATTTATTAAAATAAAATATAAAGAAATAATACATTAAATATGATACATGAAATATTTTAATTTTGTGGGCAAACTACGTTAAGATACTTTTTTTAGTGTGACCAATTGTGTAGCAAAATAAATAAAGTTTGGGATAAAATTGATTTTTTGTGATGTCCATTTCTATTCTTATGCTATGCTACTTGATTTTGGACAATCTTTTGGAATTCTCTTTATTTTTGAATTTGGGCTCCAAATTGGATCGGGTTAAAATGATCAATAATCTTCATTCTTTAATTCCCTACTGCTCTATCATAGACATCACTGACAGTGGCGGATCTTCATAGTAATTAAGGGGGCCATGACCCCCAAAGTTTTGTAACTTACTTAGATATTTATTCCCCCCAATATTAAATATATTATAAAGAAAAAAACTGAAGGAATAAATTAAATAAGAAAGATTAAAAATAATTTTATTATCCGACCTTTCTGTCTTCTCTCACCTTTTCATACTCTCTCATTAACGGTAATATTTTATTAGTATTTAATTGCTTCTCTAATTTCTAAAGAATATATTAAATAAAAAAGATTAAAAGTAGTTCTTCATCTTCTCTCACATTTTCATATTCTCTCATGAACGGTAATATTGATTGATTAATATTAAGTTATTTTTGTAGTTTGTACTTTCAAATTCATTGTTTGTCTCTCTTCCTCCCTCGTCGGATTCCATACTTGAAATTATATTGATTGATAAAAGTACTTTTTCTTCATCTTTTCACTGCTTATTCTATTATTGTTTGTTATTTTGATTTTTGTTGAAGAACATTTGTTGTTTGAGAAAACTATTTTTGTTTTTTATAAATTTTTATGATTCTATAATTAGAAAATTAATAATAGATTCATTTTTCTCTATATATGAAGCATAAAAGAATAGATTCATTTTTTAAAAGTGATAAAAGAGATACTTGTAGAGATGAAAACCAAACAAATTCAACATCTTCTCCTGTTTCAAAGCATGATATTGATTATCCAATTATTCAATTAGAAGAACCCCTTTCTAAGATTCATAGAATTAAAACCAACGAATTTAATATTAATTCTTTGGAGTGTGACCCAGGAAAATGTCTTCAGATACATGAATATCCTATGAATCAAAGAGATGAAATTAGAAGAGCTTATTTAAATTGGGGTCCATATCAAATACAACTTAAAAATTATCCTTTTTCTAAAGAGAAACATCCTAGGAGATTTCAATATGGTTGGTTTAAAATGTTTCCTTCTTGGTTAGAGTATTCTCCAACTAGTGATGGAGCTTATTGTTTGCCATGTTATCTATTTAATACAATGTCAAATAGTCGTTCTGGGGCAGATGTGTTTATTAGATAAGGATTTAGATCATGGAAAAAGGTTAATTCATGAAAGAATTGTGCGTTTCTTAGTCATATTGAAGATAGTCCTTGTTCACCACATAACAATGCAATAAAAGCATGTACAGACTTATTGAATCAATCTAAGCACATTGACAACATTATAAATGTGCAAAATTCAGAAGAAGTTTGCAAAAATCATTTACGGCTTAAAACTTCTATTGATACAATTCGTTGTCTAGCATTTCAAGCTTGTGCATTTAGAGGCCATGATGAAACTCCATATTCAAGTAATAGAGGTAACTTTCTTGAGATGATTAAACTTTTAGCATCATACAATGATAAAGTAGCACAAGTTGTGTGAGAAAATGCTCCTTATAATTCAAAATATACTTCTCATCATATTCAAAAGGAAATTTTGCAAATTTTTTCTAGAAAAGTAAGAAATTATATTCATGAAGAAATTGGTGACTCAAAATTTTGTATAATTGTTGATGAAGCTCATGATGAATCTAGAAGAGAATAAATGGCTATTGTTTTGAGATTTGTAGATAAAATGAGTAATATTAAAGAACGCATTTTGATATTGTGCATGTTAAGGATACTACAGCTGCTACTCTTAAAAGAGAATTATGTGTTGTTCTCTCTAGACATAATCTTGATGTTTCCAATATTCGTGGGCAAGGATATCATGGTGCTAGTAATATGAGAGAAGAATGAAATGGATTACAAACATTATTTCTTCATGATAATCCTTATGCTTATTATGTACATTGTTTTGCTCATAGATTACAACTTGCTTTGGTTGCTGCTACAAGAGAAGTTATTCCAGTTCATCAATTTTTTTCAAATTTGGCTTTTATTATAAATGTTGTTTGTTCATCTAGTAAACGTCATGAGAAATTACAAAGTGCAGAATTAGATGAAATAGCAAAATTGTTAGAACTTGGTGAACTTGAAATTGGTAAAGGAAAAAATCAAATTGGCACTTTAAAACGAGTTGGTGATACTCGTTGGAGTTCAAATTTTCATTCCATTTGTAGTATGATGAAATTGTATAGTGCATCTTGTTTAGTTCTCCAAAAAATTATAATTGATGGTTCAATTTATTCTCAAAGGGGTGATGCTGATGTTGTTTATAATATTTTGTCTGAGTTTGAGTTTGTATTGATTTTACACATGATGAAAGAAATTATGGGAATTACTGATTGTCTTTGTCAAGCTTTACAGAAACAATCTCAGGATATACATAATGCTATGCAGTTAGTCTATTCGACTAAAATTTTGATTAAAAAATTAAGAGAGGAGGGTTGGCAAGATTTGTTGAAAGATGTGACATTGTTTTGTGAGCAATATGACATTGATATTCCTAATTTTAATTCTACCTATGTAGCACATCATGGTCATTCTCGACATAAAAAAGATTGTATTACAGTAGAACATCACTCTAGGGTGAACATATTTTTTATTACAGTGGATAAACAATTACAAGAATTAAATGATACGTTTAATGAGAAAACAATGGAACTTTTAACTTTAAGCAATGCTTTAATTCCAAATGATGTTTATAAAATTTTTAACATTGATCATATATGCACACTTGTGAACAAATTTTATCCTTTGGATTTTAGTGAACAAGAAAAGATTAATTTAAAATTTTAACTTCATCATTTTATACTTGATGCTCCTAACCATCCAGATTTGAAGAATTTGTCTACCATGCTTGAATTATGTCAATCTTTGACAAAAACAGGTAAGTCAGGTACATTTTACTTAATAGATCGTTTAATTTGTCTTATTTTAACTCTTCCTATTTCTACAACTACAACTGAGAGATCATTTTCTGCAATGAAGATTATCAAAACAAGACTACGAAATAGAATGGAAGATGAAATTCTTGCAGATAATATGATCATTTATATTGAGAAAGAAATAGCTGAAAACTTTAGTTCTGATTCCATTATTGATGAATTCAAACATTTAAAAGAACGAAGGGCACAATTTTAAATAAATATCTTATTTTTATTTATTATTATATATGTTTTTTTTATAATTGGTCCCCCAGGACTTACTGGTCAAGATCCGCCACTGATTACCGACTTGTACTAAGGTATATTGTACTAAGGTATATATAGGTATACATGTTTGCAACCAATAATTATGTGCGAACATGGTAAATGAAGTTGTTGAAATTTACCACAATCATATCATGATTCATTTAGATTTACTACAAATCGGCCTATTAGTCTGACTTCTCTTGAATTAAAGGTTTCTGCCACTAAAAATTGTGTACTCATTTAGTAAAAAACAATCACTCTACGAACGTTTTCCTTTGAATGTGTGTACTCTAAACCCATAGTTGCCACTTCAAAATATATATGTTCAGCAGCAACCATGACGACAACTTCCTTACCTCTTTCGGTGAAGAACTTATTCTAAGGTATATAAGTTTTCGTCACCAAGAAGAAAATAAAAAGGTTCCTTGTCTTTTTCAAGATGGAATTTATTGATTCTTGCTGCTTCCACTACAAGAAAAATTAAATTTTTGTCTTTTTCAATATGGAATTTATTGATTCTTGCACATTTTTTTGAAATTTGAATTATTATTCGATTAAGAGAATTGTGACTAGTAGGATAGAACCAAGAACCTTAGAATTGGAGGATGATACTCCAACTACTAAGCTACTAGGATTTTCTAATAATAATTTACAAATAAATTATATTTATATACAAATAAATGTATATCTTGTAAATATATAAATATAAAATATATAAATACAAATATATTTATATATTTTGTAATATTTATATGTTGGATGTGAGGGCGCGCTCGGAGATGAAAGTGTGTCGAGTGAGTTTTCAAAATTTTGATGCCAAATTTGTGAACGGATCTCTTTATATGAGTTTGTAATTTAATGATAAAATATAATCTTTATAATTTATTTATATAATGATATAAAATATTTTTTTCTATTTTTATTTTTATTTTATTTTCATTTATTCTTTTTATCTTTTTTTCTTCTATTATTTAATTAAAATGCTTATATTAAAATAATTTTTTCAATATTAAAAATACTTAGATATTTATTTTTAAAAATATTTTTTTAAAATTATTTAATTTAACAAAAGCCCAAATTTTTCCAATAAAAAGAGAAGATGTGTTTTGAGAAATGTAAAGGGTTTTAAAGGAGAAGAGGCGCGACTATCTGCTAGGGTTTCATCCAATCTTCATCAATTCTTCACTTCTTCCACAATTTGAGCATTGTAATGGCCAACATGAGTGACTAACTTCATTCTCTTAGGATTCGATCCACTTCCTTTGAACTCTTTTGTATCATGGTGATATTTTGAGATATTAATCTATGCTTTGATGTTGTTATTCTTATCCTTTATGCTTTGGAATGATTTATTCTTGATTGTTTGAGGTATGATTGGAAAATATATCTTGAACCCTAGATCACAGTAAGAATATTTTTTACGTTAATTGCTAGGAATGGAATGAATGTATCAATTGCTTAACACCCTAAACCTAATGCTGGAAAATCTCTTAATTGTGTGAGGAATCAACATTTATTAGGTTTTCTTATGAATTTCATGTGTGAGGAATCAACATGGATGAATTGAGTAGGTGGCATCAACATTGTTAGGTTAACTGGCGTTTTTAATTGACATAGTCATTACAAAAGAGGGATAAGGAAGGAAACCAATCCTAAGTACATTTAATTGATATTTTCTCTACAATTTATAGTTCTTTGTAATTTAATTTCAAATTCAACTCTTATTTGAAAAACCCAATCGGTTTTAATCCACTTAGTAAGCATATAATTGGGAATTTTCATTGAAACTGTTCCTCGTGGGATCAACTTTTGTTTAATTGAAATACTATACTGCAATTGATAATTTTGGTACGCTTGCCACTAATTCACCAAGTATTTTTGGCATCGTTTCCAGGGAACGATGTTCTTTGAGAATTCTTTGTTTAGCTTATTGAGTTTTTTATTTTTATTTCTATTTTTTTTGTTTTATTTTTCACTTTTAGTTACTTAATTATTGTCTTGTGCTAATCTTTGCTTGAGTTACTCTTTTGATTTATGCGTTTAAGAGGACGATTATCTTCAGAGCAGTTAGAATTTAATCCAGAGATTGAAAAAATAGCTCGGAGGAACCGGGGTAGAAGAAGAAGGGAAACTCAAGAACAAGCCACAAGAGAATCTGCTAATTCTTCTTTCACACTTGATTTATCAGACCCAATTATAGAAGATATGGTGGAAGAAGGAGCAAATCTGAATCTGAATCCAGATCCAAATATAAATCCAAATCAAAACCCAAATTCAAATCCACCTAGAAGAACTCTTAGAAATTGTGCTATGCAGCAAGGTCCAAGACATTTTTCTAGCATTGCCATACCGGATGACCAGACAGTGCAGATGAATCCAACTTTCTTAAACTTGATTAGTGCTCATCAGTTTACTGGATTGGACCATGAAGAACCTTATATTCATATGTCTACTTTTTATGAGTTGATTAGTACCATGGATTTAGAGCAACAAATCTTGAATCTGCATATTTGAGATTATTTCCTTTTTCTTTAGCAGGTAGGGAAAAGGAGTGACTGAAAGCACATCCTAATCAGAGTTTGACTAATTGGAGTAGTGTAGAAGAGAAGTTTATGAACAGATTTTTCCGATCATCCTGCTACATCAAAGCAAAATTTGACATCATTTCTTTCAGACAAGGAGCAGATGAACAATTTTGTGAAGCATGGGAAAAATTTAAATCACTGTTGAGAAGATGCCCAAATCATGGATTTGATGACGTTGCTCAGTTGAATATTTTCTATACTAGGTTGCGACATGATGCAAAGATGCTATTAGAGGCTGTAGCAGGAGGATCCATGTTGGATGTAGAAATTGAACATGCTACAAGAATTATTGATGCACTAGCTTTTACAGACCAATAGGCCCAACATGATAGACATCCAGTTCAAAAGAAAGGAATGTTGGAGCTTAACACCTCAGATGCTATCTTAGCCCAGAATAAAATTTTGACGCAACAAATTGAAGCATTGAACTAAAAAATAAATAAATTACCTCAACAAATGCATACAGTACAATCTATTCCTAATCAACAGATGAATTGTGATGTGTGTGGAGGTGATCATGCAAATGAACAATGTTCTTATCAAGGCAACATTCAACAAGAAGAAACTAATTATATGGGGCCCAAGGTAGTAGTCAAGGAAGAAAAGGTAATTTTCCTAATCCCAACAATTATCAAAATAATGTTGTGCAAGGATGGAGAGGGAATCAGAATCAGAATTTTGGGTGGAAACAAGGTGTTAGTTCATCTACTAGACAACCTGCATTTCAACAATAGTCATATCAGCAACCTCCATATCAACAGCAGCAACAACATTATCCTTCAGTGCCTGAAAAAATAAGTAAATTGGAGGAGACTGTAGAAAAATTCATGCAAAGCACTATGGCTAATCAGAAAAATACTCAGGCTTCATTCAGAAATATAGAGACCCAGATAGGTCAACTGGCTAAACAATTATTTGAGCAGCAAGGAGGACAGTTTTCAGCTAACATACAAACCAATCCAAAGGAGCAATGTAAGTCAATAACTACAAGGAGTGGTAAGGTTATAGGAGAAGGTATTGGTGACAATTTGGCTGTAGAGAAGGAAATCATACAAGAAAAAGAAGATGAGTGTGAAGGAGAAAAAGAGAAAAATAAAAGAGAGAATATAGAAAAAGAAAAAAATAATGAAAAAGAAGAAAAAAATAAAAAGAGTGAGAAAAAGAAGGAGAAAGATGAGAGTCAAATACCACAATTAAAGGATTTACCATATCCTCGTCATCCTTCCAAGAAAGATAAAGAAAGACAGTTTGCAAGATTCATGGATATTTTTAAGCATTTACAGATTAATATTCCACTTATGGAAGCTATGGAGCAGATGCTGACTTATGCAAAATTCATGAAAGAGTTGTTAACTAAGAAAAAGAGATTTACTACAGAAATAGTGGAGCTAGAAGCAGGATGTAGCGCTATAATTCAGAAATCATTACCTCAAAAATCCAAGGATCCTGGTAGTTTCACCATTCCAGTCACAATTGGGACACTACAAGTAGGTAAGGCATTACTTGATTTGGATTCTAGTATAAATCTGATGCCTTTGTCTATGCTTAAAAGAATAGGAGACTTGGAAGTAAAGCCTACAAGAATGACATTATAACTAGCTGACAAATCTCTAAAATTTCCTTATGGTGTGACGGAGGATGTTTTGGTTAGAGTTGATAAATTTATGTTCCCTATTGATTTTGTTGTGATGGATATGGAGGAAGACATTGAAGTTCCTCTTATATTGGGAAGAACTTTCATGAAGACAACAAAAGTTATTATTGATGTTGATGATGGCAAGTTAAAAGTCAGAGTAGAAGATGAGGAAGTTAATTTTAATGTGTTTGAAGCAATGAAACATCCTACAGATAATCAACATTATCTTAGAATAGATGTGGTAGATGATATCTTTCAAGCAACAAGGAAGCAAATAGCTAAAGTAAGCCCATTGGAAAAGTTTTGACAGGAATTAATGATGAATTGGATGAAAAGGAGGAAAAAGAGATTAAGAATTATGTAAAACTTCTTGATTCAACAAAAGAAGTTACTACAAAAAAACAACAATCTGAGAAATTGCAGCAAGAACATGAAACTGAGAGTCAGAAGCTGGAATTAAAGGTATTACCTCCCCACCTAAAATATGTTTTTCTTGCAGATAAAGGCAGCAAGCCAATGGTGATTAGCAATGCCTTAACAAATTCTGAAGAAGAAAGATTGATCAAGTTTTGAAAGAAAATGAGAAGGCTATAGGGTGGACGTTATCTGATCTCAAAGTAATCAATCCTTCTTATTGCATGCATAAGATTCATATGGAGAATGATTTCAAGCCTGTTGCACAACCTTAAAGACGTCTTAATCCAACTATGAAAGAGGTGGTAAAGAAAGAAGTATTGAAACTACTTGATGCAGGTATGATCTATCCTATCTCTGATAGTGCTTGGGTTAGCCCAGTTCAGGTGGTCCCGAAAAAAGGAGGTATGATTGTAATTTATAATGACAAAAATGAATTAATACCTACTAGGACTGTCATAGGTTGGAGAATGTGTATAGATTATAGGAAATTGAATCAGGCAACTAGAAAAGATCATTTTCCTTTATCTTTTATGGATCAAATGTTAGAAAGGTTAACAGGACAAGCTTTTTATTGTTTTTTGGATAGTTATTCAGGGTATAATTGTAACACCTCATTATACTTAAATCACATCTTAACTTCTTCAAAATAATACTAGGTTATTTCTTAAGAAAAATCTGACAGAGTTTCCCCTGTAAATGGGACATTCCCAAAATTTTTAACACCTGTAAAATAACCAAAAACAGCCCAGAACACTTCTACTTTTCACCAAACCATCCTTCCACCTCATCATATTCATCAATAAATCATATAAAATTACTAATGATTAAGCAATCGATTCAAACAACATTCATGGATGCCTTATAATCATACAATGTTCCATACACTCAAGTTGCTCCATTTAGAAGCCATAAATTTCACATAATCTTAAAACTTTAAAAATTCATCAAAAATAGAAATGACATTCAAATAATTCCAAATAAATTTCTAATTAACTTAGAAGTAAGGGACTTCTTTTCAATGCTATTTCAAGCAAAAATGAATTATAAAAGTTATCCTACCCCTTACCTTATGTTGTAACTTGGTGAAGAGTAACTCTTGATCAAATAATCTATCAAGTCTTTGGGTCTCCTCTTTGCACCTCTAAGTAGTCTCCTACATGCCAATTAAATACCCCAATTAAATCCTTAATTCCAACCATATTAGACCTCTAAAATCTCACCTCCTTCATAGCCTAAAATTCTAAAATTCAAGACTATGGTTCTTTGAGTTATAAAATCATTTCTAGGGCCTAAATTGATGCTAATGAAATTAATACAAGTAGAAGAGAGTAATGGAAGTAATACACTTAGAGTAGGAAGAATCCTAATAACAAATATGGACAATGTTCAGTATTTCAGAATTTTCTAGAGTTATATAAACTGTTTTGGCAAGAGGTAAGAGCCAAAATTTTAATAACTTAATTACCTACAATATTGATGAAGGAAATAAATTCAAATACCTTGTAGAATAAATGCAGTTTTTCAGTTTACAGTGGTTGTTTCCAACATGGCTCAACTACAATAACACTCTGAACATGCCTTGGTAATTTGACTATAACTCATGCTATACATAAGGTATTGACATGAAATAAATTTCTAAATTTCGAAAATATAATTTCCTACAACTTTTATGAAGAAATCAAGTCCTAATTTCACACGTATCAATCCCAGTAATTCAAAAACCGAGGCTGTTGAAACAGGGAAACCTCTTAACTTCACAGCTATAGCACTTGACAGTAAAATGAACATAACTTGAGCTACAAATATCCGTTTGATGTGAAACAAGTTTCTAAATTTCTATAACTTAAAGGGATACAACTTTTATGAAGATACTAATTCCTAATTCTGTTCACAAACATCCCAAAATTTAATGAACAGTGACTTACGAATTAGGGTGCTTAAGGTTTTTAGCTTAATCACTTCTAATCCTCAATTCTAAGTATTATTCTAGTGTCTTAGGTGTCAAACCTACAATAACACTCTTTTTACTCCCATTCAAGCTTAACCAAGTGAGGAAAAAAATTGAAAATGCACCGTTTTGAAAAATAAAACGGTAGAAATGTAGAGGAGATTGAGATAAACCAACTTACCTCTTGGAGTTTCTCAAGAAAATCAATATTTCTCCCTCAAAATCAAACTTCAAAGTGAGGAAGGTTTGAGAGAAAGCGAGAAATGAGAGAAAGGAAGAAGTCACGGGAAGTTGCAGAGTGAGTGTCTCGTTTCAAAGTAAAAATCTAAATTTTAAGATATATTATTATTTTATTATTATTTTTTTTTTAATTTTTTTTAAAAAATTCCGAAAAATCACAAATAATCTAACAAACATAAAACTCTATAGTCACTTTCCCCAATTCCTAATAATTTAATTATTAAAATTTTGACAAAATTTTTAAAGGTACTAAGAATTAGGATGTTACAATTCTCCCCCACTTAAAAAAATTTCGTCCTCGAAATTTGCTTACCTTATGGGAAAAGATGAGGGTGAGATTCCCTCATTTTGCTCTCTAACTCCCATGTTGCATCTTCATCACCTATTCCACTCCATACGACCTTAACTAGAGGTATATCTTTTCCACGTAAGTGTTTCATCCTTTGATCCACAATACACGCAGGTGGTGCTTCATAGGTTAGATTATCCTTCAATTGTACTCGTATCGAGTTCAATGATGTGAGAAGGATCAGAAATATACTTTCCGAGTTGTGAGACATGAAAAACATTATGGAGGTTTGAAAGAATTGGAGGTAAGACTATTTGATAAGCCACAAGACCAATCTTTTTCAGAATTTGGTAAGGACCAATAAATTTTGGGGTGAGTTTTCGAGATTTCGGAGCTCTTCCAACTCCGAGTAGTAGGCGTAACTCTCGGGAATACATGGTCACCCTCTTCAAATTCCAACGACATTCTCCTCTTGTCATAATAACTCTTTTGTCTACTCTGTGCTTGTCTTCATCTTTTCTTGAATGATCTTTACTTTATCGGTAGTTTGTTGTACAATTTCTGGTCCCAAAATAAGATTCTCTCCCGAGTCATACCAAGCATAAAGGTGTCCTACACTTCCTTCCATAAAGAGCTTCATATGGTGCCATCCCAATACTTGTATGAAAACTATTATTGTAGGTGAATTCAATCAAATGCAGAGACTTGTCCCAAGTATCTTTAAATTCCATAATGCAAGCTCGTAGAAGGTCTTCAAGAGATTGAATTGTTCTTTCTGATTGTCCATCCGTCTCGCGGATGATAAGCTGAACTCAATCGAAGCTTTGTCCCTAATGCTTGTTGCAAACTTCCCCAAAACTTGGAAGTAAAACGTGGATCTCTGTCGGATACAATACTTGAAGGTACGCCGTGTAACCTCACTATCTCCTTAAGATATACTTGTGTCAATTTTTCCAATGAATAACGAATGTTGATAGGTAGAAAATGTGCTGACTTAGTCAATCTGTCAATAATTACCCAAATTGCATCATATCTTGTAGGAGTTCTTGGCAATCCAGTTACGAAATCCATTGCTATGCTGTCCCATTTCCATTCTGGGATATACAAAGATTGTAACATTCCCGTGGGCCTTTGATGTTCAACCTTTACTTTTTGACATACCAAACAAGATGATACGTACTCTGCCACTGATCTTTTCATTCCTGACCACCAAAATAACTTCTTCAAATCTTGGTACATCTTGGTAGTTCCTGGGTGAATACTCAACTTACTCTTATGGGCTTCCTCTAAAATCATCTTCTTGATTTCATCATCTTGCGGAATACAAATTCGATCTCTGAATCTCAAAATTCCACCTGTGTCTTCCTGAAAATCGTTTTCTTTTCCTTGAGATACCAAAGTCTTCTTGCCTTGCAAAAATTCATCTATTAATTGTGCTGCCTTAACTTGTTCAAGAAAATTGCTAGTTATCTTCAAAGTTCCAAACTTAAAACTTTTGGAAGTTATCTCCATAGCTAAATTCAAATCTCTCAATTTTTCCACCAAGTCCAATTCTCTAACCATCATTGTTGACATATACAAAGACTTTCGGCTTAAAGCATCTGCCACTACATTGACTTTCCCGGGGTGATAATGAAGTTCAAAGTCATAGTCCCTCAAAAATTCTGTCCACCGACGTTGCCTCATATTCAACTCTTTTTGATCAAACAAATACTTAAGACTCTTATGGTCACTGAAAACTTCAAATCTTGCACCGTATAGATAGTGTCTCCAAATCTTCAATGCAAACACCACAGCTGCCAACTCGAGATCATGTGTAGGGTAATTTACTTCATGCGGTCTCAACTGCCTTGAAGCATATGCCACTACATTTCTATTCTGCATTAATACACAGCCTAACCCTTGCTTCGATGCATCACAATACACTTCAAAATTCTCATGAGGGTTTTGAAGTATCAATACTGGAGCAGAAGTCAATTTATCTTTCAACTTTTGAAAATTCTCCTCACACTGACTTGTCCATACAAAGGGTTGTCCTTTACGAGTCAACTTGGTCAAAGGTAAGGCTATCTTTGAGAATCCCTCAATGAATCTCCTATAATAACCAGCTAGACCCAAAAAGCTACGAATCTCAGTAATACTCTTTGGTCTTTCCCATTGCAATACAGTTTCCACTTTCATCGGATCTACAGAAATGCCATCTTTATTAATCACATGACCTAAATAACTCACCTTCTCCAACCAAAACTCACACTTTTCCAACTTAGCATACAACTGTTTCTCCTTCAAAACTTCCAACACTGCTTGGAGATGTTCTGCATGTTCTTCCTTGGTCTTAGAATAAATCAAAATATCATCAATGAATACTACTACAAACTTATCCAAATATGGATGAAAGATCCTATTCATGTAATCCATGAATATCGCAGGAGCATTAGTCACACCAAATGGCATAACCAAATATTCATAGTGTCCATATCGGGTCCTGAAAGCAGTCTTCGGTATGTCCTCTGGCTTAACCCTAATATGATGATATCCTGACTTCAAATCAATTTTGGAAAATATAGTTGCACCTCTCAGTTGATCCATCAAATCATCAATTCTTGGTAACGGATACTTATTCTTGATTGTAACCTTGTTTAGTTGACGATAATCCACACACAATCTCATTGTTCCATCTTTCTTCTTCACCAATAGCACTGGAGCACCCCAAGGAGAAACGCTTGGTCTCACAAATTGCTTTTCCAACATCTCTTCTAACTGCTTCTTCAATTCTGATAATTCCAATGGTGACATTCTATATGGAGCTATTGAAATAGGTCCGGCTCCAGGGATCAAATCTATTGCAAATTCAACTTCTCGTTTTGGTGGTAATCCAGGAATATCATCCGGAAATACTTCAGGGTAGTCACACACAATAGGCAGATTCTCTATTCTAAATTCATTTTCTCCTTTTAGAGAGAGTAACACCATACATAACTGTGCTCCCTCTTTCAAAGAAGCATTAACTTGGCTCGCAGTTAGAAATCTCAAATTCTCTGATGATGGGTTCAAGGATTCACCAAAAGTTATGGTTTTAGTGTGGCAGTCTAACAGAACATGGTTGGAAGATAGCCAATCTAGTCCTAGGATGATTTCTAAATCAGGGAGAGGCAAACAAAACAAATTTGCAGAAAGATTTCTACTTTCTACAACAATAGGACAATTCAAACAAGCCTTGGCAATGACTATAGGAGTACCGCCAGGAGTAGAAACAAACAAGTCATATGGCAAAGCAATAACAGGCAATTGCAATTGTCTCACACAAGCTTCAACAATAAAAGAATGAGATGCTCCAGAATCATACAATACATTTAGGATATTCCCATTTATGAGACATTTACCCTGTATCATAGAGTCAGATTGAGATGCCTTTTCGCCACTCATTGCAAAAACTTTTCCTTGTGTCCTTGGCCTCCCGGGTTGGTTACCTGTTAACCTCGCTGCCACTCGCTACTACCAAGCATGACTCTTAAAATTGTTGTTCTCCTTCTTCCACTCAGGACAATCACGAATAATGTGACCTTGCTTTCCACACTTAAAACAATTATAGTTCTTTTTCGGGCAATCTCGTGCAAGATGTGGTCCTTCACAAATAAAACATTTTCCACTGAATCCACTTGATCTACTTGAACTTCCCACTGGTGGTTGATACCCACTTCCTCCATATGAGAATCTTTGCTGCCTTTGAGAAGGTTGGTAAGGTTTTCCTCTATCATAGGATTGTCCTTTTCTCTGTAGAAAATTTCGCTGAGGTCCTGAATTTTTCCAATGTGCCTGTTTGGCCTTAGCATCATCCTCATAAATACGACATCTATTTACGAGCGTTGGGAAATGAGTAATCTCCTGGTATCCTATTGCCAGCTTGATGTCAGGACGCAACCCACTTTCAAACTTAGTGCATCGTGAGCGATCATCACCATTATTGTTGAAATACGGACAATACTTGGATAATTCATCAAACCTTGCCGCGTACTCCCCCACAGACATACTTCCTTGCTTCAAATTCAGGAATTCCACTTCCTTCCTCCTTCTCAAATCTTCAGGAAAATACTTTTCTAAAAATCTCTGCTTAAATACTTCCCAATTGATTGCTCCTCCTGCCTCCTCCAATTGTTGTCTAGTGTACCTCCACCAATGTTCAGCTTCCCCTTGAAATAAATAAACTGCAAATGTAACCTTACCGGCATCTGGACAATTCATTGCTATGAAGATCTTCTCTAACTCTTCAATCCATAACCGGGCTCCATCTCGGATCAAATCCACCTTTGAACTTTGGAGGGTTGTTCTTCATAAAACTTTCTAGATTATGAGTACCAACTTGTCCTGCTGGTTGTCTCTCTAACACTCCAACCATTCTTTCTAGCAATTCATTCAAAAGAGCATTACCACGTCCTCTACCTCTTCCTGCCATCACTTCCTGCAATCATAAATTCAATCAATCCCCTCTATATATGTGAAGTAAAACTAGATAAACTAAGAATTACTCCACATTACCAATTTCACATCACTACTTTCTGTCGAAAATAACAATACAAGAGTACACAGACAAGCATATTAGGCCTTTCCCCAGGCCTATAGGAAAGAACTGCTCTGATACCACTAATTGTAACACCTCATTATACTTAAATCACATCTTAACTTCTTCAAAATAATACTAGGTTATTTCTTAAGAAAAATCTGACAGAGTTTCCCCTGTAAATCGGACATTCCCAAAATTTTTAACACCTGTAAAATAACCAAAAACAGCCCAGAACACTTCTACTTTTCACCAAACCATCCTTCCACCTCATCATATTCATCAATAAATCATATAAAATTACTAATGATTAAGCAATCGATTCAAACAACATTCATGGATGCCTTATAATCATACAAGGTTCCATACACTCAAGTTGCTCCATTTAGAAGCCATAAATTTCACATAATCTTAAAACTTTAAAAATTCATCAAAAATAGAAATGACATTCAAATAATTCCAAATAAATTTCTAATTAACTTAGAAGTAAGGGACTTCTTTTCAATGCTATTTCAAGCAAAAATGAATTATAAAAGTTATCCTACCCCTTACCTTATGTTGTAACTTGGTGAAGAGTAACTCTTGATCAAATAATCTATCAAGTCTTTGGGTCTCCTCTTTGCACCTCTAAGTAGTCTCCTACATGCCAATTAAATACCCCAATTAAATCCTTAATTCCAACCATATTAGACCTCTAAAATCTCACCTCCTTCATAGCCTAAAATTCTAAAATTCAAGACTATGGTTCTTTGAGTTATAAAATCATTTCTAGGGCCTAAATTGATGCTAATGAAATTAATACAAGTAGAAGAGAGTAATGGAAGTAATACACTTAGAGTAGGAAGAATCCTAATAACAAATATGGACAATGTTCAGTATTTCAGAATTTTCTAGAGTTATATAAACTGTTTTGGCATGAGGTAAGAGCCAAAATTTTAATAACTTAATTACCTACAATATTGATGAAGGAAATAAATTCAAATACCTTGTAGAATAAATGCAGTTTTTCAGTTTACAGTGGTTGTTTCCAACATGGCTCAACTACAATAACACGCTGAACATGCCTTGGTAATTTGACTATAACTCATGCTATACATAAGGTATTGACATGAAATAAATTTCTAAATTTCGAAAATATAATTTCCTACAACTTTTATGAAGAAATCAAGTCCTAATTTCACACGTATCAATCCCAGTAATTCAAAAACCGAGGCTGTTGAAACAGGGCAACCTCTTAACTTCACAGCTATAGCACTTGACAGTAAAATGAACATAACTTGAGTTACAAATATCCGTTTGATGTGAAACAAGTTTCTAAATTTCTATAACTTAAAGGGCTACAACTTTTATGAAGATACTAATTCCTAATTCTGTTCACAAACATCCCAAAATTTAATGAACAGTGACTTACGAATTAGGGTGCTTAAGGTTTTTAGCTTAATCACTTCTAATCCTCAATTCTAAGTATTATTCTAGTGTCTTAGGTGTAAAACCTACAATAACACTCTTTCTACTCCCATTCAAGCTTAACCAAGTGAGGAAAAAAATTGAAAATGCACCGTTTTGAAAAATAAAACGGTAGAAATGTAGAGGAGATTGAGATAAACCAACTTACCTCTTGGAGTTTCTCAAGAAAATCAATATTTCTCCCTCAAAATCAAACTTCAAAGTGAGGAAGGTTTGAGAGAAAGCGAGAAATGAGAGAAAGGAAGAAGTCACGGGAAGTTGCAGAGTGAGTGTCTGTTTCAAAGTAAAAATCTAAATTTTAAGATATATTATTATTTTATTATTATTTTATTATTATTATTTTTTTTTAATTTTTTTTAAATTCCAAAAAATCACAAATAATCTAACAAACATAAAACTCTATAGTCACTTTCCCCAATTCCTAATAATTTAATTATTAAAATTTTGACAAAATTTTTAAAGGTACTAAGAATTAGGATGTTACAATAATCAAATAACAGTAGATCCAGAAGACCAAGAAAAAACTGTTTTTACTTGTCCTTTTGGTGTGTTTGCTTACAGGAAAATGTCAGTTGGATTGTGCAATGCCCCAACAACTTTTCAAAGATGCATGTTGGCTATCTTCTCATACTTGGTGGAACAATGCATAGAAGTTTTTATGGATGATTTCTCAGTATTTGGTGCATCATTTGACCAATGTTTGAGGAATTTAAACACTGTACTAAAGCGTTATGTTGATACCAATTTAGTTTTAAATTGGGGAAAAATGTCATTTTATGGTAACTGAAGGCGTGGTGTTAGGCCATAATATTTCTGCAAGAGGGATTGAAGTTGACAAAGCAAAAATAGAGATTATTGAGAAGCTTCCACCACCAACAAATGTGAAGGGCATAAGAAGTTTTTTAGGACATGCTGAATTCTATAGAAGATTTATAAAAGACTTCTCAAAGATTGCAAAGCCACTAAGCAACTTGCTCAATAAGGATATTTCTTTTAAATTTGTTGCGGAATGTTTGCAGGCTTTTGAATTGTTAAAACAAAAATTAATTTCAGCCCCTTTGATAATTGCTCCTGATTGAAAATTAGAATTTGAATTAATGTGTGATGCAAGTGATTATGCTATAGGAGCAGTTTTAGGTCAAAGAAAATATAAGATTTTTCATGCTATACATTATGCTAGCAAAAGTTCTTAATGCAGCTCAAATTAATTATGCAACTACTGAAAAAGAATTACTAGCTATAGTTTATGCATTGGAAAATTTTAGAGCATACTTAATTGGTTCATCTGTTACTATATATATTGATCATGCAGCAATTAAGTATTTGTTAACCAAGATAGATTCTAAGCCCATACTAATTAGATGGATTTTATTGTTGCGGGAATTTGATTTGGTAATCAAAGACAAAAAGGGTTGTGAAAATTTGGTAGTTGATCATTTGTCCAGATTAGTTAATACTGAAGTGACTAACAATCAATTAGAAGTGCAGGAGGAATTTCTAGATGAAAAACTGATGATGGTACAAGAAAGACCTTGGTTTGTTGACATGGCAAATTTCAAAGCTGCAAAAGTTGTCCGAGAAGATTACACTTGGCATCAAAAGAAGAAATTATTTAAGGATGTCCATTATTTTGTATGGGATGATCCTTACCTTTTCAAGATAGGAAGTGATAATTTGTTGAGAAGGTGTGTGACAAGCAAGGAAGCCAAGAATATTATGTGGCATTGTCATAGTTCTCTTTATGGGCGTCATTTTAATGGAGTTAGAACTGCTGCAAAAGTTCTCCAATCTGGTTTTTTCTGGCCTTCCTTATTTAAAGATGCGCACAAATTTGCACAACAATGTATTGATCGTCAGAAAATAGGGAGTATTTCAAAAACAAATGAGATGCCTTTGAATATTATGTTGGAAGTTGAAGTATTTGACTGTTGGGGAATTGATTTTGCAGGATCTTTTCCATCATCATTCTCTAAAGAGTACATCATGGTAGCAGTAGATTATGTGTCAAAGTGGGTGGAAGCAGTAGCTACTGTAAAAGCTGATGCCAAAACTGTGATAAAATTTTTAAAGAAAAATATATTCTGTAGATTTGGAATTCCTAGAGTTTTAATTAGTGATGGAGGATCACATTTCTGCAATATTCAACTTCAGAAATGTTTAGAGCATTATGGAGTCAGACATAAAGTTGCATCACCTTATCATCCACAAACTAATGGCCAAGCAGAAGTTTCAAACAGAGAAATAAAAAAGATATTAGAAAAGACTATTTCATCTTCAAGAAAGGATTGGTCAATAAAATTAGATGATGCACTTTGGGCTTACAGGACTGCATATAAAGTTCCTACTTGGTTATCCCCTTTTCAATTTGTCTATGGTAAGTCATGTCATCTTCCAGTGGAAATGGATCATAAAGCATATTGGGCTTTAAAATTTTTAAATTTTGACCCAAAAGTTTCAGCAAAGCAAAGAAAATTCAAATGCATGAATTAGAAGAAATGAGACTTAATGCATATGAATCATCCAAGTTATAAAAAGAGAAAGTTAAGGCATATCATGATAAGAAGATTCTGAAAAGAGAATTTCATCCAGGCCAATCAGTTTTATTGTTTAATTCAAGACTAAGAATTTTTCCTGGGAAACTGAAATCTAAATGGTCAGGTCCATTTGTAGTAAGATCTGTGAGACCTTATGGTGCTGTAGAATTAGAGGATGCAGCAACAGGAAGAATATGGACAGTTAATGGGCAGAGAATTAAGGCATACTTGGGGGATGCAGTGGAGGAGCTTCATCTCATTATCTACTTAGATGATCCTTAAAACAAAAAGGCGTCGAGCTCAAGATGTTAAACAAGCACTCCTGGGAGGCAACCCAGAGTTTTATCTTTAATTTCTTTTCTTTTTGCTTTTAAGTTGTTAATCATTGGATTGCATTTAAATTTCATGTTTCAAGTCAAATTTCGCAGAACATTCGCTCAAGCGACACAATTTTCGCTCAAGCGAATGTTAGTTGTTTCTCTCTATTTTTCTTCGCTTAAACGAAAAAATTTTTGTGGAGAACATTCGCTCAAGCTACAAAATTTTTGCTCAAGTGAATGTTAGTTGTTTCTCTCTGTTTTTCTTCGCTCAAACGAAATTTTGTTTTTACGCACATTCGCTCAAGCGACGTTAGTTTCGCTCAAGCGACGTTAGTTTCGCTCAAGCGACGTTAGTTTCGCTCAAGCGAATGTTAGTTGTTTCTCTCTGTTTTTGGTCGCTCGAGCGAAAAATAGTTACACTGATTTTCGCTTGAGCGAAAGTGCCCAGATCTGGTTTTTTAAAACACGTGGAGGGGGTCAGTTTCATTTCACACAAATAGTTTTCGAGAACCCACTCCTACCCAAGCAACTTTCTCTCTAATCCAAGCATCTTTAACACAAATTTCATCCTTCTTGCACCATTATTCGGCTCCTGTGGTGTTTGTATTTCAATTTCACCGATCAGAAGTCTAAAATTTTCACTATCTTCACTGTTTATCAGCTTTTCACTGTGCTTCTAGAAATTTTTGCAATTAAGGTATGTTAGAAAAGTAGTTTTAGATCAAGAGGGGGGGGGGTGAATTGATCTTTGAAAGTTTTTCGCAAATAACAGATTATCTATTTGTAAAAATAAGATTTCAGATCTGTTCTTGAATCACAAAGCAATCAATCAAATATAAACGCAGCGACAGAATTAAAGGAGAGAAAGGTTAAGAAAGATATCACCGGTGTTTTATACTGGTTCACCCAATACCAGGGCTACATCCAGTCTCCAGCCAAATTCCAGCTGGGTTCCACTAGATCAAATGTTTTACAGACTTACAATCTTACACTTAATCTACCACAAGAACCAAATTCCAGTTCCTGCACTCAACCTCTCACCAAGAACCAAATTCCAGTTCTTGATAACCTCTACAACCAAATTCCAGCTACAGAGAAACCAGTGCCGAAATTCCAGGCACCAAACAATACAAAAAGAATGTAAAGAAATGAAAAAGAAGAAACTAGAATGCTCAAACCAGTTTATGCAATTCTGCTGTAAGTGTTTCTTCTTCAGGAAAAATCAAGTTGCCTCAAGAAAGATTTTCAAAGAGCTTCTCAAAAACTGATGCGAATCTTTCTTGAAAAGATGCTAAAGTTTGCTTGCTTGATTGCTTAAGATTGATGTTGAAAAATGTTGTGTTTGAAATGTTCAAGCCAAACTGTTTTTATAGAAGATTTTCAAAACTGCTGGTTTAATCAATCTGTTAAAAGATTTTTTTTAATCTATTAAAAGTGCAGTTTTAATCTGTTAAAACTTCTTTTAATCCATTAATACGTTCTTGATTCTTTAACAGATTTGTTTTAACTGATACGACAACGTTTATATCAATTAAAACTCTTTACAAAAAATCTTCTAATTTGATTTAATCGATTGTTTCACAATTCAATCGATTAATATACTGCAAAACTTTCTTGTAAAACTTTCCAAGTTATTTTAACTGATAAAAATAAGTTTTAATCGATTAAAGCGCTTTGTAGAAATTTTCTAAGTTGTTTTAATCGATTGAAACGAGATTTAATCGATTAAAAGAGTTCTGATCGGTCATAACTAAATTCTGATCGATCATAACTGATTCTGATCGGTCATAATTGCATTCTGATCGATCATCCT
Organism: Sphenostylis stenocarpa; assembly: GCA_963425845.1. NCBI lineage: Eukaryota > Viridiplantae > Streptophyta > Magnoliopsida > Fabales > Fabaceae > Sphenostylis > Sphenostylis stenocarpa. The sequence continues at coordinate 25,519,802 of OY731406.1, forward strand.
GATTCTGATTGGTTATAATTGCATTCTGATCGATCATCCTGAATGTTAAGTGGATTTAATCGATTAAAATCAAGTTATATCGATTAAAATACTGCAAAAACACTTCTCTGAACATTCTAAGTGATTTTAATCGGTTATTTCAAAACTGTATCAGTTTAAAACTTGTTTAAGAAAGCTTTTGTCAAAATACTTTGTTTTTAACTTGTTTAAACGATTTTAGAGGCATTTTGCAAAATCTTTTAAGTGAAGAAACCTCATGCAGCAGAAAGGATAAAAATGATTATACCTAAGCATAGCAGCGGACACACTAATCTCTCTACTCTTTTATCTAAGTGACTGTTGACTGCTACAAAGTTGACTTTGACTTTATCTTTGACTTCATCAAATCAACAGGATCTTTGTCAGAGAATTTCAATAAGATCTTCATCACTTACAGTCTCCCCCTATTTGATGAAGACAAACACCACTTTGAAAAATAACTCTGCAAAAAAAGTCACTTGATAAAACAGATTAGTAAGTAATAAAGAAATGAATTATTTTCCTATTTCTCCCCCTAAATTGTTGCTTCCTAACTAAAGAATTATTTCTGATTAAAAGTAAAGAAACTAAAGCAACTATTCTCCCCCTTTTGACTTCATCAAAAAAATAGGGGACTAAAGAGAAACAATGCAAATGTATGTAATAATTTTTAGATTTTGAAAATTTAAAAAAATACGATATCTTACTCATGTAAAGATTAATCAAAGTTGATTCAAACTTATCTTCATTAACACGTTTGTAATGAATACAATTAACACTGTAGACCCCAAATCTTGCCCGGCCTCCAAATAAAGACCAGAAGACCTCCTATTTGAAGATGGACAAAGCCTAACAAGCCACTAGGAGAGACTATTAGGCCCCATATTAGGATAGGAAGGTTTTTCTGCACAAAAAATAAATTTTCTCGCCTTTTGGGACGAGACCGCCGTCTCGAAACCGAGACCGCCGTCTCACCTCACGCGAATGGCGAGACCGTCGTCTCACCAAACGAGACGGCGGTCTCGCCACCTGCGAAGGACGAGACGACGGTCTCGTTTGGCGAGACGGCGGTCTCGCCACTTTGGCAGGGCGAGACGACGGTCTCGTTTGGCGAGACGGCGGTCTCGCCACTTTGGCACGACGAGACGGCGGTCTCATTTGGCGAGACGGCGGTCTCGACCCTGTTAGACGAGAACGGCGGTCTCGCCACTGCCAGGCGCGAAAACCTATAAATAGGGGCCTCCCCCCCTCATTTCCACACACCACAAGCTTTTAGCTCTCCCTTCTCTCTAAAACTTCTCTCTAGAATCCCTCCGACGCATTTTCGGAGCTTCTGAGTGCTTTTGTGAGCGTTTTTTCGGCGTCTAGAAGAGTTTCCAGCGTCGTGTAGAGTGAAGGGCTGCCAAAAAGCACCCATTCTTTTAAAGAAATAAAATAAAAAGCTTGCTTCGGAGGTTTAAATTCTCCCTCTCTATCTTTTACTGCTTTAATTTTAAGTTATGCAATAGATTAGGGCCATGTAGTCATTATTTTAAATTCCGCAAAATAAAAAGGGCAAAAGCGTAATTTTCATCGGTTTAAATATTTTTAAATAGTCGGCCTGTCATAGGGAACCCGAAAGGGGCGTCGTAAAGGGACTAATACTCCCTTTACACGTAACTAACTCCCTTACCCAACTCTGGTTCTAATGACCAAAGTTGGTTTTCGAAAACCAACGCCTTTTAAAAACCCCTTTTCCGATGTTTCCGGTAAAAACATCGGTGGCGACTCCAGAGAACCCTCAAAATTAGTCCTTGGGTTAGCCCGGTTATCGGACAACCTAAAGGCGTTGTAACCACCCATAAAAAACGCGAAAAATAAAGAGGGCCGAAACCACCGCGTCGCTTCGACCGCCTCTTTTCAGACGGCGGTGACAGATGGCGACTTCACTGGGGAAGCCTCGAGAGTTGATCCCATTTAGTGATGGGTCGGCTTAAATAATAAATAAACCAAGAAAATAACACTTTTGCCCTTAACTTGTATTATAACATGTTTTAATGTTTGGCTTTAATAAATTGTTGTTTGTTTATACTTACGCAATTGCTTGAAATATAAACTGCACACAATCCCTTGCACACAACAGTTCCCCCTATACCAGGGGCAAGTGAGATAACCATAGGGAGTGGGTGGCAGGTACGGTTCGCTGTAGTGAGGGCCTTGAGCCCACCAGTGTGATCGGAAACCACCACTCAAGGTGATAACCTTCCTCTTTTGGCAACAAGACTGACTATGGCCTTAGTGCTAAGCATGGTCGGACGACTAGAGAGTGGGGACCCTATAATGGGGGCACCTTGGGGGCCTTAGCCTGGTGAGAACAGTTAGAACCAACCCTGGCCAATGCACTTTTCTACAGGAAAACCCTACCTCGTGATAAAAATGAAATCTCGCCTGTTCGGGGATGATCGAATTGTGTGTGCATATGTTTGTTGCATTTGTATGTTGCATAGCATAAACAAACAACAGAACAAAAACCAAAAAATATTTTTCGCAAATAAACACCCTTATCTCGGACAGTCTGCCTTTTAGCTAGCCTGGTTTCAGGTTCTTTGTAAGCTAAGTAGCCACGCAGTTCCGACAGAAGAGATAAGGGACGCTAATTATTCTTTCGCATAAAGCCACATTTTATCTCGGACAGTCTCCCTTTTAGCTAGCCTGGTTTCAGGTTCTTTGTAAGCTAAGTAGCCACGCAGTTCTGACAAAAGAGATAAAAAGCTATAAAATAAACAAACAAATAAAAAACTAAAATCCATTTTTCCAAAGTCTGTAAATAAGACCTGGTCCAAAAATATTATACTCATAAAACATCCATATAGATAGTTTATTCTTTCAAAATCAAAATACACAAACATCATGTAGAAAAACATGATAAATAGAAAATAAACACTCACATACATTCAAATAAGCATCCATTTCATCAAAAATGCATTTTGATTTTAGAAATGGAGGGGACAAGTAGGCAGACAAAGAAGGTGGACATTCCCCGTTTCCATACTGAGAGGTTGGAACGGCTAAGCACAGTAATGCCATCGGAGGTCCGCGCCGACTTCGAAAAATCCTACGGACGGATTTTAGACCTCCTAAAGATATGTGTCGATCAGGTGTTCCTAAGGGCACTAATCCACTACTGGAATCCAAATCTGCGATGTTTCGAGTTTCCGCAGTTCGACCTGGTGCCCACCCTAGAGGAGTATGAGACCATGTTGAGGTGGCCCAAATCAGCCGGGGTCCACGTTCGCCACGAAGCATATACTCCCGCAGCACCAGTCGCTGCCCTTATTCAGTTGCCATTCCGCCAGAGTACCCTGATAAAGAAGGGGAACACCCAGGGTTGGAAAGTAACGATGTTAGAAGACCACCTGTCCTACCTGGCTGAACGGACAGAGTGGGTTGCCTTTAACAAAACCCTGATACTCATAATTTTTGGAACAGTCTTGTTCCCCTTCCATTTCGACACAATAGATCAGCTCGTCATGGACGCCTTCTTCGCCTGGGACGTGAATTCGAAAAGTCCCCTGCTTGCTATTCTTGCCGACACCCTACTCTCGGTGGAATTTTGTCACCAGAAGCAGGGCAAAATACTCCGCTGTTGCTCTTCATTGCTATTTGTGTGGAGCGCCACTCACCTGTACGCCTCCAGTCACATGGGGATATTCCCCGACCCTTTGAGAAGTTTCTCCAAGATCCCCCTCCAGCGTCGTCTGACCTCAGAATGGAGGGATGAGTGGGAACGCAAGGACGCCAACAGTATATCCTGGGTCTGTCCTTGGTTCCGACCCGGCCCAGTTCTCATCAGATGTGGGGACTATCCGAGTGTACCCTTGATAGGACTCAGGGGCTGCATAGCTTACTCACCTAAAGTAGCTATGAGGCAGCTCATGAGGACCCAAACTACCATTTCCCGAGGGGAGCTCGGAGGACTGTGCTTCTTTGGAGACCCATGCACCATCGCCAACTCACTAGCTGTGAGAAAAGCATGAGAGAGGCCAGTCTACATGGGAGACAGAGAGCTAGGAAAAGCTCGGGTGGCTGTCACCAGTGACTATGAGGCATGGAGAAATAGAAGAGGAGTGGCTCAATCATCCACCACACCCACTACGAGCGCCAGAAATGAAGGGCTGCAGACTCAAATCGACGCCTTGACCCAGAGGATAGAGATCATGGGAGCCCAGATGAGGGCCCTTGAGGAAAAAGAGCAAGAATCTATCCTCACGATTGATGGACTGCGAAGGCAAGGCAAGAAAAAGGATCATGAAATAGAGCGCCTCAAGGACCAATGTGCCGACGCTAATGAACAAACTATCCGAACATCCAAAACTGCCAGAACCAGTTCGGATAGCCAACTGCAAGAGATAACCGCCAAAACGGCACACCTTGAGGCCGAATCAGCTAAGCAGGCTCAAACGATCAAGGAGTTGTCGGAAGGGCTCCTCAAGGCTCGGTTAGACATCCGCCAAGAGCGAGAGGCCAACAGGAGACTCACCAAAAGTCTCTCTGAGCTACGCCACAAAGAAAAAGAAGGGTTAGCTCAGTACGACCAAGTACTTCAAGAGAAAGACCGAGCCGTTGAAAAGCTCAATGAACTACAAGCCTTGGTCGTTCATCAAGAGGCGAAGATCAAAGAGGCTCAATAGTACAGTGAAGATATGAGCCAGGCGGTCCGCAAGCAAAGCGAAGCACTTGCCCGTCATGTCCGGGAAGCTGAGAGAGAACTACAGAGGAATCAAGACCCTCCTGTGGGTTTCTTTAAAGTTTTCCGCTTTTGCCAAAAGTTGCTTCGAAGTATAGAATAGGGGAATGTACACCTTTTTGAATAAATAAAATTCCTCTTTTTGTTCAATAACTGTCTACTTGCATGCATGAGCATTCATTTGCATATTTAAATTTCCCCTCCTTCACGCCTAATAAATAAGATAATAAAAAGGAAAGATTAACTAACACGTCTCCTAACTCAGAAGAATGGAGAAAAAGCCACTCCTAATAAAGCTCACCCCAACGGTCGACTCATCGCAAGAGGAAAATAAGCCTCGACCGTTGGTCCTCAAGAGTAAAGAAGAGGGGGCAAGGACGCCAGTGCGACTATTTATGCCACGTCCTTTCCCCTACGAGTCAAATAAAGCTGTACCATGGAGATATGGGGAATCTTCACCAATAAAAGAAGAAATAACGAACATAGCCGGCATTGGGGCCACAACTAGAAGTGGAAGAATCTACTCCCCCGAGGACACACAAGAAGAGGTCCTCAAAAATAAAGAAAAAAATAAAAAAGACCGAAGAAGAAAAAGAAAATAAAGAATCCAAGGAGGAGACAGAGGAATTACTCCAGTTTATAAGGCAGAGTGAGTATTCCATTATAGACCAGCTCAATCGCACACCTGCAAAGATCACGTTGCTATCTTTGATAATGATCTCGGAACCGCACCGGAACGCCCTGCTGAAGGTCTTGAGCGAGGCGCATGTACCTCACACAATATCCCAAGAAAAGGTCGAGAGGATCGTCGGTCACATCACGGCAAATGATCACCTCACCTTCACAGAGGAAGAACTCCCCCTGGAGGGGTCGAACCACAACAAGTCCTTGCATATCTCGGTTAAATGCAAGGAGTACCTCATCGCCAAAGTTCTTGTGGATAACGGGTCATCCCTGAACGTGATGCCCAAGTGCACACTAGATAAGTTGACTATCCAAGGAACCCGTCTGCGCCCAAGCAGCACCATCGTTCGAGCCTTCGACGGATCAAAACGAGAAGTAGTGGGAGAGGTCAATTTGCCAATCCAAGTTGGACCCACTACCTTCAACATCGACTTCCATGTAATGGACATTACTCCAGCATACAGCTGTCTCCTCGGCAGGCCTTGGATTCATGACGCTAAGGTAGTACCTTCGACACTCCACCAGAAAGTCAAGTTCATAGTGGACGACAAACTGGTCACAGTCCAAGCGGAAGACGATATCCTGATCAGTGGACCGTCCGCCCAACCTTATGTGGATGCGGCCGAAGAGGCCCTTGAAACATCTTTTCAAGCGCTCGAAATTGCCAGCATAGAGCGACTTCCCAGAAGCACAAAGGTAGCCCGCATGATGTTGAAGCACGGTTACCATCCTGGCCAAGGACTGGGGGCAGATTCCCAAGGCATGAGGGAACCCCCAGAATTCAAAGATAATCCTTGCAAGTATGGCCTAGGATATGACCCTACTAGGGGCCGAGCGGAAAGAAGAAAAGGGAAGTCTCCCCTCCGCACACTCAAGCAAATTTTCTGAAGTGGAGGGGTGCAAGCGTCAAGAGCCACTCTAGTCATTAGGAAAACTTTTTCTTTGTTTAAGGGATGTAAACCCCATGATTGTTAGAGACTATTCCCCAAGGCGAGCCCGACCCCCGGGCATTTTAGGGCACATATTCCCTTCTTAATTAATAAAGAATGATTCTTTCTATCTGCTTCTCTTCTTTCTATTTCTGACTGGACCACATAAATAACCCTGTCTAAGTAAACAAAATAAAAAGCGCTTCCAAATAATCAATCTTTACCATTGCTATTGCCCTCAAGTTAGTTGATTAGAAGCACATAAGAATAAGGCTTCACCTCACCCATAAAGAAAGTCATGCTTCGCCAATACTGTGAACAAAAAATAAATCCACAAAAGAAAAAGCCCAGAGAAGCCAAAGGCCAAAGAAAAGGGCAAATTACCCGGTAGGAAACCCACTAAGGGGGCTACACAAAAGATAGGGTCGACCCGGTAGGATACCCGAACAACAATAAAGGGTAGCCTAGGCAAAAGTTAGGGTTACAAATAAGGTCCGCTAGGATTTCTCCAAAAATTTTACAAAAGAAGGAACCTAGACAAAAGTTAGGGCCAACACACAGTATCCTAGTTCGAAAACCCAAAGGGCGATCTAGGGAAATCAGCTAGCCATTTAAAAAGCAATGGAAATAAAATCAAAGAGCGCAAATACAAAAAGAAAGGAAGAATGTTTGCTTAGACAAAGCCTAAACACCCAGGCTTAACCTTAACCAGCCATTCTTACAGAACCCTTTTATCAATAAAAATCAACCCTCTAAAACACAAACCATTGATTTTTACCCTTTTACTTGTTTTCTCTTGACCCTCACGACAATATTCTAATAATTAATTTGGGAATATGGAGGCGTATAGTCAACAAGAGGATTGAAGTCCCTAAAGCAAAGAAAGAGGGACATTACGTGACAAAAGGTGCTCTACAAAAGAAAAAGAAGAAAAAGAGAAAATAGAGAAAGAAAGAAATTACCCTTCGGTCACAAGAAGTCCGGTATGGTACAACCAAAAGTAAACGCAGCAAGTCAGGAGGCACTCAGCGCAACGAGACACGTTGGTTAAATCCTTCTGAAAGCTTAATCAAAATAGGCATTATAGGACATCAAAACATAAAAACATTGCATGCATAAAATGTTTTTGAACCAGGTCCTATTTTCTTTTCAAAAAAAAAAAAAAAAAACCTTCCGTAAATCGAGACCGCCGTCTGGTTATCCCAGACCGCCGTCTTGGTTACCCTCCAAGATGAGAACGCCGTCTCGACCCACCAGACCACCGTCTCGACTCAGGAGAAAACGAGACCGCCGTCTCGCTTGACCAGACCGTCGTCTCGTTAAGCCCAACGTCGAGACCGCCGTCTCGCCTTCCCAGACGGCAGTCTCGAATTGGAAAAAAATCCTATAAATAGGGGGCGCGCTTGGGGGGTTTCTCACAACTCTCCTTGCCTCCAGAACCTCCCTTTCTCAACTTTTGCTCTCCCAAGCACCCCATAGTCAAAATGTTTGGCAGAAGCGCTTCTAGAAAGAGAAGGAGCACCGCTGGTGCCAGCAGTTCTGCAGCACCGCCACCCCAAGATCCTTCGCAACTATCACCGCAGCACCAGGCCCGCCTTGACAACATCCGGACCTATGCGTGGCACCCGATGCTGAAGCTGGACTTCAGCCTCCTGGCAGAATTTGGATGGGAGGACGACGTCCGGGCCCACATTGACAGCATCGGGTGGGGTTTTCTGCTGCAGCCACCACCCACACATGTGTACCCACAGGCGGTACTAGAATTCTTGGCCTCGGTCTCCTACTCTGAGGTCCCCTCCACGGTCCCGGGCCTGCCGCCCACTAAGATGGTGACCTACTTCATGGGTGGAAGTTACCAGGCCACCACCCTCGACGAGTTCAACATGGCCATCGGGTTCGTCCGGCCCGAGGACACAGTGACCCAGGAATACCGGGAGGCCATCTGCTCCCGGCCCACCAACCTCACTGCCGCCGAGATGTGGAACGAGCTCACGGGAGCCACCACGCTGCCCACGCTGATGAGGGGCTCCGCGCTGCCCCCAGCACTCCGCATCTGCCACAAGCTGCTGGCAGGAACCATCCATGGGAGAAAAGAGAGTCAGGGCAAGGTCTCCCTCCCTGACCTCTTCGTACTTTATTGCATGAGCCAGAAGCGGCGCTGCAACCCCGGCTACTTCTTCCTGAGAGCCCTCAAGGACTTCGGGAACAGATCAGCGGGGGTCGTTCTTGTGGCTCCCCTCATCACTCCCCTAGCAGAAAGATGGGGGTGCCCTGGCCGGGAAGAGCTGGCCCACAACCTGTGACCCGAATCCATCGGCGGGTCAATCTTGGTCAGCATGGGAATGCTGATCCGCAGAGGGACCCAGCTGGCCCTCCATCCTACACTGGATTTCGCACTAGATCTCCAGGGGCTGGTGGCAATGCAGGATATCCCCACGCCCCCTGAATTCCAGCAGTAGCAGCAACAACAACCACCACCGTACACGGACGATTTCGCCGGTATGAACCGCAACATGAACGATTTGCGCCGGCAGCTCGACCAAATGACGGTGCGGCAAGAGACCTACCATACCCGGCAAGAGGAGATGTACCAGCATCAGCAGGTGATGCGGCAGGAATGGACGACATTCCAGCAAGAATACCGCGACGAAGTCCGAGAGCAAGCGGACTTCCGATATCACGTCTACCAACAATTCGCCCGCGGATCATCTCTAGAAGATAGCCCTTAGGGACGATACTTGCCTGAACAAAAAGTGGTTGTAATAAAATTTCCCCATAAATAAAATTTTATTTCATGCATCTCTTTGCCACCCTTTGCAAAAGCTAGCGTAACGAGAAAAAAAATAAAAAAAAAGGCATACGCTCAATAAGAAAAGCCAAAATCCTAAATCGCGAGTAAAAAGAGATAAAACCGCGAGAAAAAAGGCAGGATCTCAACCAATAAAATTTCGACTACCAAATCAAAATTGAACAGAAAACAAGACTCAATCCGACCAACCAGCAAGAGTCGGATAGTCGCCACCAAAAGTCAAAAACAAAAATCCCCAGCAACCAACAAAGCTGGAAGAAACATCAACAAAAGTTCCCGGCACGACCCGGATGACCATTCGAGAAATTCAAATACAGACTACCAGACACAGAAAACACTGCCCAGAGAAAGGCGCATGAGCTACCCGAGCAGTAAGCCGCCACTACCACCAGTCCTACGCAGTGGACTGTACCAGCCTGATAGGGGGTTCATACCTATCAACCTGCGCACGCGTTGCGCCTGATCTGCGCTCGAGCCGGATCAGTAAGTCGCACTACCACCCTGATGGGGGGATCATACCCATCCCGTCCCACACAACGGACTGCAACTACCAGCCTGATGGGGGGTTCATACCCATCAACAGAAGGATCGACTACCGTCAGAAGGAGTATCCTGAGGTTTTACCACATGTTAACCAAAGGGATCGGCTACGTCAGAAGTAGTATCCTGGAAGTGCACGAGCACCAAAGTTTTCCCCAGAAGATCAACCGCCGCAAGACGGGACATCCGAAGGGTAACCGGGCAAGAGGGTCAACTCCTTTACCTTCCTGTCAATCTGTCTGGCACAACAGGCCAATAGATGACTAGTCAGGTAAAAGGGGGGCAGCTGTAGACCCCAAATCTTGCCCGGCCTCCAAATAAAGACCAGAAGACCTCCTATTTGAAGATGGACAAAGCCTAACAAGCCACTAGGAGAGACTATTAGGCCCCATATTAGGATAGGAAGGTTTTTCTGCACAAAAAATAAGTTTTCTCACCTTTTTGGGACGAGATCGCCGTCTCGAAATCGAGACCGCCGTCTCGCCTCACGCGAATGGCGAGACCGTCATCTCACCAAACGAGACGGCGGTCTCGCCACCTGCGAAGGACGAGACGGCGGTCTCATTTGGCGAGACGGCGGTCTCGCCACTTTGGCACGACGAGACGGCGGTCTCATTTGGCGAGATGGCGGTCTCGACCCTGTCAGACGAGAACGGCGGTCTCGCCACTGCCAGGCGCGAAAACCTATAAATAGGGGCCTCCCCCCCTCATTTCCACACACCACAAGCTTTTAGCTCTCCCTTCTCTCTAAAACTTCTCTCTAGAATCCCTCCGACGCATTTCCGGAGCTTCTGAGTGCTTTTGTGAGCTTTTTTTCGGCGTCTAGAAGAGTTTCCAGCGTCGTGTAGAGTGAAGGGCTGCCAAAAAGCACCCATTCTTTTAAAGAAATAAAATAAAAAGCTTGCTTCGGAGGTTTAAATTCTCCCTCTCTATCTTTTACTGCTTTAATTTTAAGTTATGCAATAGATTATGGCCATGTAGTCATTATTTTAAATTCCGCAAAATAAAAAGGGCAAAAGCGTAATTTTCATCAGTTTAAATATTTTTAAATAGTCGGCCTGTCATAGGGAACCCGAAAGGGGCGTCGTAAACGGACTAATACTCCCTTTACATGTAACTAACTCCCTTATCCAACTCTGGTTCTAATGACCAAAGTTGGTTTTCGAAAACCAACGCCTTTTAAAAACCCCTTTTCCGATGTTTCCGGTAAAAACATCGGTGGCGACTCCAGAGAACCCCTCAAAATTAGTCCTTGGGTTAGCCCGGTTATCGAACAACCTAAGGACGACCTTTCGAAAACCTCGCCCCTAGGTTAGCCCGGTTATCGGACAACCTAAAGACGTTGTAACCACCCATAAAAAACGCGAAAAATAAAGAGGGTCGAAACCATCGCGTCGCTCCGACAGCCTCTTTTCAGACGGCGGCGACAAACACGTGTAAAGATAAGGGAATCACGCTTTAGTAGCATGTTACAAGAACAGCCATTAACTAAAGCCTTTAATTTTTCTTTCCAGAATAAAAATCGATTAAAAACAGGAAAAAATCGATTAAAAAGTTCTTGTTAATGATTTTAATCGATTGAAATAAAGTTTTAATCGATTAATCTAGTGAAGGATTTTGAAAGTATGAAACATAAGTGCATTTAATCGATTAATTCGACATTTAATCGATTAAAGCAGTAAAGAAAAATGTTGTATAAATTCTTTTAATCGATTTAAAAGATTTTTTATTGATTAAAACAACCAGTTTTTGAAATCTAAGTAATGTTTGATGCAAATTTATGCCTAATAGATCATCTAGAAGGATGTTTAACAATAATATCAACTACATCAATTAAATTTTAACCAATAGATTCAACAAAATCGGAATAAAATCTTATTTAGCTAATTTAACTTATGTAAGCTAGTTTATAAAGATTTTTAATCGATTGATACGCAGTTTAATTGATTATTTTGTTGTGAAAAGTGTTTCCTTTAATCAATTTAATCGATTAAATCCATTTTGTATCAGCTAAAATTCTCAGGGATCTATGTTGAATTCTATCTATGCTAGTTTGTTTCGAATTTAAAACCTACATTATATTAATCAAAGCTAAAGAGATTGTGCCTGGTATATAACCAGTAAATATTACAGACCCAAAAATTTAAAATTAGCATCAAAAGAAATAAGCAATAAAAGAAAGATGAGAAGGGACCCTTTTTATCCATAAATCTAATCATCCCAGTTCCCTTGATTCAGCTGCATGTCTTCCAACTTGGTGTAAATGTCAGCAATCTGATGTCCAAGATTGGTGAACTGATTATTGGTCTGTTGAAAATGTTGATAGGTCATCTGCATGTGCTTTCTCTGGTTTTCCTGCAAGGTGGCCATTTGAGAAAGCATAGTCCTTTCAAATTGAGACAGAGGAGTCCCACGGTCAGGCTGCTCCATGTAGGGGATGATCTCCATATTTTCATATGAAGCTTGACCACTGGTAGATTCTGGACCCTCTGCAGCAGCTGGAGAGGAAGGAAATTGACCTTCCTCTTCATCTTCATTATTGTCTTCCTCACCCTTAGACATACCAGCATCAATTTTGGAGATCCAATCATCATCAACTTTTATATATCCCATTTTTCTTAGGGTGGAGTCGTCAATTTCATTTGATGCCTTGGGGGTTTCTATGCTCTCCCTAGAAAGATCAACTTCAAAAAATCTAAAGAAATTATTGATTAACACAACATATGGTAATTTGAAATCTGCCATCCTTTTAGCTTTCAACATGTGATCTTTGATCACATACACCCAGTTTACCCGAACATTGTTAAAAATACAATACATGAGGGCAAGATCTCCCTCATTAAGAATAGCATGATTACTCCCCCTTGGAGTAAGCATCCATGCCACAATAAAAGCAAGTAATCTATGTTCCAGTGCAAGTTTTCCAGCATTCAGAATTCTTACCGAGTCATTTGGATCTTTAAGGCAAGACTGGAAAAACTGAATCTTGTTGAACTCAGGAATCTCAGAAATATTCCCCCTTAAGACTTTGACACCTCTGTCCTTAAGGCCAGCAACTTGCTCCCAAACAGCAGGAGTAATTCCCATGTTCACTCCCTTCACTTGAGATCTGATAGTAGAACCATTCACTGTTAAATTTGAGTAGAAGACCCAAACCAGATCAGGTTGAATATTCCCTGTGAACTCCATGAAGGTTTTCAGCTTTTGACTTTTTAATTTTCTTCTCAGACTAGTAAAACCTTCTTCGTCCAGCCACCTAAATTTGATAAATTTTGGAATAACAATTTGTTTCTGACTAAACTCAGAGATGAAGGTGTTCATCTTTCCTATATCTCCATCAAACCAGGCTTCCAGATGGCCACGGGGATTAGCAGCAGAGGAAGATTCCCCTTTTTGCTTCTTTCTTGACTTAGATCTTCTCAGCATCTTGTTGTATAGTTTTAGAGAGGGATTTTGAAACGTGAGTACAAGAAGAAAGAAAGAAGAAACTTGAACTAGAGACTGAAGAATTAGAATAATGGTCTTCAAGTGTGCAAGAAGAGTCACAAATGTTAAATTTTGTGAACTGTAGTCCAATTCGTCAGAACCTGCAAAATCAGCTTTAATTGCATATGTCCCCTTGACTGAGAACATGGGCACAAATTCTTGTACAGTGGGTGTATCAGCTAAACTGTTCTTGGAAGATGTTTGACTTGGTCAAACAATATTTAAAGGCATTATGCAGATTTTGATTACCATAAAAACTTGGGATTTTGATTTTGATTTGCTTTCCAATTTTCAATTGGATGTTATAAAACTAATTTTCAGAATCCAATTAGTCAATTAACCAATTAATTAACCTATTAATTTGATCTTTAATACTAAGTTTGAAAATGTTACAGTGAAATAATCGATTAATTCATAAAGGAATCGATTAGTCTTGTATAGGATGAAATTAATAAAATGATAACAGAATTTAAATCGATTAAAACTAAAAAGAATCGATTAATTTTGACATCTTAGTGTTTTTAGTTGATATAAATTCTTTTTAATCGATTAAAACAGCTAGACTCAAATCCTGAGAACATTTTAATCGATTAATTCGCATTTCAATCGATTAAAACAGTACGGACAGATTTTCTGATATCCTCTGTAAGTTATTTTAATCGATTAATACTGTTTTATATCAATTAAAACAATCAGTTTATGAAAACAGAACCTGATTTGCAGTTTTGAATACCAAGGGATTTCCAGATTTTGTTCCTGCAAAACAAATTTAACATATTTCTGGTACCCTTTATAATTACTGGGTCCAATCAGGTTATTTGAAATGACTTTAACTTTGGAATCCATTTCATTCTACCTTTAGGAATATCATACTTTTTAATTCTACAGTATTTTACTGAATGACCTCTTTTCATGCAGTAAAAACATTTAATCACAGAGTATGATTTCCTATTTACATTTGTTTTTCTGACTTTCATCCTAGATTTAAATCCTATGCCAGATTTGTCAAAAATTAGTTTTTGTGACCCAAGTAAAACGTCAAGATTAGCTTGACCTTGTGTAAACCTTGAAACGGTTTGTGATAAAAAATCAATTTTCTTTTGTAATTCTGAACAATTATTACAGGGTTTATTACATGCACAATCAGAATTATCATGAATTAATTTTAAGAAATCACAATCAGTTTCATCTTCAAGAATTCTCTTTTCAAGAGAGTCTACTTTATTTACTAGCTAATTATTCAATCCTTTTAGCCTATCATTTTCTTTTTGTAGTTTCTTAGCCTCTTCATGCATTTCATTAAATGCTTCTTGTAATGAATTATAATTCACTAAATTTGAAGAAGAACTAGAACTTACACTACTGGATTGAGGATTTTGACTTGCCATTAGACATAAGTTGGCTTCTTCATTATCAGAATTGTCTGTTGATGAAGTGTCATTGTCATCCCATGCTATATAGGCTCTTCTTTTGACTTTCTCTTCTTTCTTGTCATTATGTTTGTTCTTTTCTGGGCACTCCATCCTTACATGGCCCTGCTTACCACAGCCATATCATTTAAAGTTAGAAGAATCAGTTTTTTTCTCATACCTTTTATGTTTTTCCTTGTCTTGAATCTTTTTCCTGAGAAACTTGTTGAATTTCCTGACAAGTAGTCCAAGGTTCTCACTTTCCTCCTCTGATTCTTGATTTTTTTTCTTCAACTTTAAGTGCTATAATTCTGCTTTTCTTCTCAGAGACTTCTTGTTCATTAAATCTATTGATTTCCATTTCATGTTCTCTGAGTTTCCCAAACAGAGAAGCTGTTGTCATTACGGACAGATCTTTTGATTGTGAAATTGCTGTGACCTTTGGCTGCCAAGACCTGTCAAGACATTTCAAGACTGTAATATTTAATTCTTCTTTATCAAAGGTTTTAACTAGGCCCATTAGATGATTAATGATGTGAGTGAATCGCTTCTGCACGTTTGCAATACTTTCACCAGTTTGCATTTTGAACAGCTCATATTCTCTTATGAGAGTATGCTTTCTGGCTCTCTTTACATCCGTTGTCCCTTCATGAGTAACCTCAAGAACATCCCACATCTCCTTGGCAGATTTGCATTGGGATACCCTGAAAAACTCATCCATGTTAAGTGCAGAAGTAATTATATTTTTAGCAGTGCAATCATTTTGAACTTTTTTCTTTTCCTCATCATTTAGGCTGGACCATTCTTTTTCTATAATTAAAGGGCCATTAGAAATTACATCCCAAACATTTCTATCAATGGATTCAATAAAGATCTTCATCCTCATTTTCCAAAAAGGATAATCTGTTCCACAAAATAGTGGAGGTCTGTTAATAGAAGCTCCCTCAAAAAACGGTAATCTGTTTTCAGCCATGGATCGAAGAACTTGAATAACTTTCAAGCACCTCGCTCTGATTCCAATTGTTAGAAAAGTAGTTTTAGATCAAGAGGGGGGGGTGAATTGATCTTTGAAATTTTTTCGCAAATAACAGATTATCTATTTGTAAAAATAAGATTTCAGATCTGTTCTTGAATCACAAAGCAATCAATCAAATATAAACGCAGCGACAGAATTAAAGGAGAGAAAGGTTAAGAAAGATATCACCAGTGTTTTATACTGGTTCACCCAATACCAGGGCTACGTCCAGTCTCCAGCCAAATTCCAGCTGGGTTCCACTAGATCAAATGTTTTACAGACTTACAATCTTACACTTAATCTACCACAAGAACCAAATTCCAGTTCCTGCACTCAACCTCTCACCAAGAACCAAATTCCAGTTCTTGATAACCTCTACAACCAAATTCCAGTTCTTGATAACCTCTACAACCAAATTCCAGCTGCAGAGAAACCAGTGCCCAAATTCCAGGCACCAAACAATACAAAAAGAATGTAAAGAAATGAAAAAGAAGAAACTAGAATGCTCAAACCAGTTTATGCAATTCTGCTGTAAGTGTTTCTTCTTCAGGAAAAATCAAGTTGCCTCAAGAAAGATTTTCAAAGAGCTTCTCAAAAATTGACGTGAATCTTTCTTAAAAAGATGCTAAAGTTTGCTTGCTTGATTGCTTAAGATTGATGTTGAAAAATGTTGTGTTTGAAATGTTCAAGCCAAACTGTTTTTATAGAAGATTTTCAAAACTACTGGTTTAATCAATCTGTTAAAAGATTTTTTTAATCTGTTAAAAGTGCAGTTTTAATTTGTTAAAACTTCTTTTAATCCATTAATACGTTCTTGATTCTTTAACAGATTTGTTTTAACTGATACGACAACGTTTGTATCAATTAAAACTCTTTACAAAAAATCTTCTAATTTGATTTAAGCGATTGTTTCGCAATTTAATCGATTAATATACTGCAAAACTTTCTTGTAAAACTTTCCAAGTTATTTTAACTGATAAAAATAAGTTTTAATCGATTAAAACGCTTTGTAGAAATTTTCTAAGTTGTTTTAATCGATTGAAACGAGATTTAATCGATTAAAAGAGTTCTGATCGGTCATAACTAAATTCTGATCGATCATAACTGATTCTGATCGGTCATAATTGCATTCTGATCGATCATCCTGATTTTGATTGGTTGTAATTGCATTCTGATCGATCATCCTGAATGTTAAGTGGATTTAATCGATTAAAACCAAGTTGTATCGATTAAAATACTGCAAAAACACTTCTCTGAACATTCTAAGTGATTTTAATCGGTTATTTCAAAACTGTATCAGTTAAAAACTTGTTTAAGAAAGCTTTTGTCAAAATACTTTGTTTTTAACTTGTTTAAACGATTTTAGAGGCATTTTGCAAAATCTTTTAAGTGAAGAAACCTCATGCAGCAGAAAGGATAAAAATGATTATACCTAAGCATAGCAGCGGACACACTAATCTCTCTACTCTTTTATCTAAGTGACTGTTGACTGCTACAAAGTTGACTTTGACTTTATCTTTGACTTCATCAAATCAACAGGATGTTTGTCAGAGAATTTCAATAAGATCTTCATCACTTACAAGGTATGCAGTGGACGTCGCCTCAGGAGTTTGACGCTTTGGTTCGATGGCCTGTGGACAGTCCATAATTTCCAGGAGGGGGTGAAGGTGCAAGTGGTGCACAGGGAGCACAAGAGGAAGAAGAATCAGGAGAAGAAGAATCAGGAGAAGAGGAATCAGGAGAAGAAGGGTTTGAGGAAGGAAGTGAAAAAGAGGATTGAGAGGGAGGAAACCTTATTTTTAAGCTTTTATTTATTTTAATTATTTTTATTTTTATTTTGGTGTGTTTAATTGAAGTGAGTAATTTGAGGTTTTAAGTGTGTATTTGAATTAATTTGAAGTTGTTTTGTTTGAATATCTTGAATTTATAAGTAATGTGATGAATGATAAAATCTGTGTGATTAGATTGTTGTCCCATATAAATTGTTTAGAGCCATATATGAGATTACTGTTTATTGTCTAATTCAAATCTGGAACTTAAGAAAACTATTTTGATTGTTTCCAATAATAAGTGGTTTTGGGATGTTGAGCATGATAGTGAAAAGGAATTGATGCGGAGAATTGGGATTTAACTGAATTGGAGAAGCTAGCCAAAATCCAGGTGAGTAGAGAACCAAAAACAGATAAATTGAGTGTCAACACTTTGTGATTATAACTAGTATTGATTGATTCTTTGATGTGATTGCGTGTTAGTAAGACTTGAAAATGATAAAGGCAATTTTTTCTTTGTAATAGATATAAACCAGAGCCAAATAGTCAACCTTGCATTAATTTTAGGACATCCAATTGAACCCCTTCTGAGCCAAAAATAATATTGTTTCTTAAACAGAACCCTTAAGCCTAAACACTATTTATCTACCTTCCTATATTTGAGAAAGGAAATGAGTATGAATGTCACTATTTTTCCTATTGTTGGGTATTGCTATTGTTGTCCTATAGGTATTATGGGGGTGTTGTTAAAAAAAATGTAAAGAAAAAAGAAAAGAAAAAGCTTAAAAATTGGCAAAGCCAAAAAGAATACATGCAAAATCATGAGAAAAAAATAATAATAGAAAAGTAGTTCAAGGGGGGAATAATAACTTGTGAGATCATGAACTCACTGTCATTGTGTTAGGGACAAAAGCATGAAGTTTGAAACCTGATTTAAGGAATTGTTAATCAAGAATCATTCATATGAGTTGAATTTCTCAAATATTTTTGTTTATCCCTGAAAAACCAATAATTCTTTCTTAGCCCAACCCCATTACAAGCCTCAAAAGACCTTTTGATCTAAGTCTTGCTTAACAAATGTTGATTGCTTGAAGATGATTATCAATATTGGATTGTCTAAATGAAGTGATTGAATGAGATAAACACTTACTTATGATAATTAGAGATGAGTATATATAACTCTTTTTGAGAGATCATGCTTCTCTGAGGATAGTTGAAGACTAATTATTCTTTGTTGGTTTCTATAACTTGAATGCTTATGTGTTCTATTTTCATTTGGAGTTGAGAGCATCACCTCTGAAAAATTTTTATGTTGTGGTTCTGGAAGAGAAAGTGATAATAAGCGATGATTTTGTTTTGGAAAAACTACTTTGCTTGGGACAAGCAAGATTCTAGGTTTGGGGGGGAGTTGTTAAGTGGTAAAAAGTTGATATAATTATACCTTGAATTGTTATGAAACCACTTAACTAATGCTAATTCTAATCTATTTTTCTCCCAATATAGGATGAATTCAAGAATATCTTGATACAAGAGTAATGAGCATAATTGACAGTAGAATTGGAGTAAAACTGGAAGAAGGAAGAAGATTTTCAGCATAGAAGTCGCTCAAGCGGGATGGATTCTTGCTTTAGCGAATGTTAGTTATTCTTCTATGGAATTCACTTGCTCAAGCGAGCCAAGATTTGCTCAAGCCAATATCAGTTATTCTTCTCTGGAATTCAGTCGCTCAAGCACAGGAAAAGTCGCTTGAGCGAATGTTAGTTATTCTTCTCTAGAGTTCATTCGCTCAAGTGAGCGTTTTGTCGCTTGAGCGAAAACAGGCTACTTTCACTTGAGCGAAAGTTCTCGCTCGAGCGAAAGACGCGAAGCCCAAAAGCCCAAATTTTTCCAATAAAAAGAGAAGATGTGTTTTGAGAAAAGTAAGCGGTTTTGGAGGAGAAGAGACGCGACTACTGCTAGGGTTTCATCCAATCTTCATCAATTCTTCACTTCTTCCACAATTTGAGCATTGTAATGACCAACATGAGTGACTAACTTCATTCTCTTAGGATTCGGTGCACTTCCTTTGAACTCTTTTGTATCATGGTGATATTTTGAGATATTAATCTATGCTTTGATGTTGTTATTCTTATCCTTTATGCTTTGGAATGATTTATTCTTGATTGTTTGAGGTATGATTGGAAAATATATCTTGAACCCTAGATCACGGTAAGAATATTTGTTACGTTAATTGCTAGGAATGGAGTGAATGTATCAATTGCTTAACACCCTAAACCTAATGTTGGAAAATCTCTTAATTGTGTGAGGAATCAACATTTATTAGGTTTTCTTATGAATTTCATGTGTGAGGAATCAACATGGATGAATTGAGTAGGTGACATCAACATTGTTAGGTTAATTGACGTTCTTAATTGACATAATCATTACAAAAGAGGGATAAGAAAGGAAACCAATCCTAAGTACCTTTAATTGATATTTTCTCTACAATTTATAGTTCTTTGTCATTTAATTTCAATTCAACTCTTATTTGAAAAACTCAATCTGTTTTAATCCACTTAGTAAGCATATAGCTGGGAATTTCCATTAAAACTGTTCCTCGTGGAATCGACTTTTATTTAATTGAAATACTATACTGCGATTGATAATTTTGGCACGCTTGCCACTAATTCAACATCCGTCAGTAATTTTAGTCGATAATTAATCATTTTTCGATGACTACATATCCGTCGGTAAATATTCATCGGTAATTAATAATTTTCTTGTAGTGTTCTAGATCTTCATTTCTTACTATGTTATAATAGTATAAGAATTTAGATTTATTCATTCCATATGTTATTTACAAAACAATTATAAACATTAATCAGTAGTAAGTAATCTAGTAAATACAAAATAATGAAATTAATGAGTTTATAAAATAACAAAAGTTACTCATGTTCATTCTTAAGTGGACTATTCTTGAATCACCTCATAAAATTTTGTACAATGTGTCGACTATAGTACACATGCATGTTTTCAGTCCAACCATTGTTCTCTCTTTAGTAATCACTTTGTATAGACTCATGGTGGTTAGAAATGAGGCATAGTCTATCTTCTGTGGTGACGTATCTCTTTACATTCTTCAAAAAGAAGAACCAAGTATCAGTTGTTTCCCCTCCACTCTAGTGAAGACGATTAATAGTATATTGTTGCGATCATCTTGTGCTCCTACAACCAATAATGTTCCTATATAATTTTCATAGAGAAATGTTTCGTCCACTTGTACTAATGGCTTGTAGTACTGAAAATCATCTATGCAAGATTTGAATGACCAGAATACCCTTTGAAAAAGACATGACTCTCAACCAATTATTGTCCTTGGTAAGCTGGACGCATGTTCATCTTCCATATAAATCTAAGAACATATATTTGCATGGCCTTGAGAAGATGTGGCAATTTCTCCCAATTGTTGTATAGTTTCCCGATGGCTAAATGCTTCGCTAGTCATTGATAGATATATTTTTACTCATTCTTTTATGTTTGGTTTATAGTATTTTAGGCTGGTGTTGATGTTATTTTGTTATTTTTTTTAGATTTGTTTTGATTTAATAAGTCAATTTAGACATTAGTTGTAATTTTTGGTTAATTTTCGTATTTTTCCAGTTTTGTATAGTTTTCTTGCGCAGGCCATATCTGGAGCTACAGACCTCGGTTTGGACGTTCTTGTTCTCGTTGGAAAGATAAGAAAAAGATTTGCAACTTCTCTGTTGGACGAAAGACCCAGTTCAAACTTTAAGGATGAAGAGTTTTGCTTACAAAATTACAGCCCTGGGCAAATTTTTACATTAGGACTTAATGAATTGTAATTAGTGTATTAGCGGCTTAAACTTTGGGTCAGGTCATGTTTAGTCAAATTTAGGCTCATTAAGCCATTGACATATAGAAAAAAATATTACATTGGGCGGAGGAATTTTTTTCTATTGGACGCTTATATTTTGGGAGTTAGGTTTTCTTCTCTCTCACGAACTCTCTTTTCTCCCTCGAGATTTCTATCTTCTCTTTCACATTTTGGTGCTGCAACATGATAATGGTGCAAGGCTAATTCAATAATCGGTTAGAGGTTCAAAGATATGGTATGTTTGAGTTCTAAAATTTTTTCTCCGATTGAATTCTTTCCTCTATATTCTTCTCTGTTTTGTTTTAGGTTAAAAATGGATTGCATGATGATGAATTCGTTTTTCTTCCATGAATAGATTAGAGATTAAATTCAGATTTGAATTGACTTAAATCAATTTTAATTCAACCGATTACTTTCATGAATTCTTATTAGGACATTGTTACGTGATTACATTTCAAGTTGTAGTAAAGATTCATAATCAAGATTTTGATTTCTGTTGTCAATTTCGGTTTGGATTTGTGATTGCAAGTTCATTGAATTAAGATTGGTTGAGTGAGAATTCGAATTTAACTTGAACAATGAAAGCAACCATAGGGAATGAACCTTGAACCGATTCCAATTGTTAAGGGAGAAATCTGTTTTAATTTCTATTTTTGGTCTCTGTTTCAGAAAATTAAACCCCCAAATCTAACCCTAATCCATGATAAAAACTGAAAATAAAATGCATCTTGTTGTCCCTGAGAATTCCACCTAGGTTAGCTACTAATTCTACATTCATAAATCAAGAAACCTAGTTTGTTTGTTAACCCTTACGACGTGGTTACCAGTCATGTCTTTTGAAAAATGGCAGTGTACCCTTGGGTAGACTTGATATGGACAATAATTGTTGTCACAGGGGTTGAACAATCCATAATGTCTGGGATTGTTTGAGAAATAATTTGTGATCCCAACTTGGTATGATATTGAGGGACAAAGGATAGCTTACCGAACCCCATTAGGGATGTCCCCATTCTGTGTGGTGTTTGGTAAGGCTTGCCACCTACCAGTGGAGATTGAGCATAGAGCTTATTGGGCGGTGAAGAGTTGCAACTTGACACTTGAGCAGGCTCGACAGGAGAGGAAGCTTCAGCTTCAGGAGCTTGATGAGATACGCCTGCAAGCCTATGAGAACTCTAGGATATATAAAGAAAAAGTAAAAAAATATCATGATTCACAGATTTTGAGAAAAGAGTTATTGTAAACCCCTAATTTTGCCCAGCCTCTCAATAAAGGCTAAGAAGACTTTCTATCTGAGGATGAAGCTTCGGTGGACGTCTATAGGCATCAATCAGCTTCCATCTGAGGAAAGGAAAGCTTACCAAGAGTCCCAGAACACAAAATCTGGCCAAAACACTCGAGACAGCCATCCCAGAAGTCGGGACAGCCATCCCACATGCCAGACGGCCGTCCCACCCAATTTTGACACTTGGGACGGCCGTCCCAGATCCCAGACAGCCATCCTGACCTCTGTAGATGGCCATCCCTATTTTCTGCATCCCAGACAGTCGTCCCGAGCTGCCAGGCTGAAAAAACTATAAATAGGAGCTCATTTGAGCGTTTTTACACACACCAGACACTTGTCTTCTCTCCCTCTTTCGAATGAACTCTCCGATTGCCTAAAAATGTAACAATCGATTAAGGAAGATTCTTCCGGCATTCGATTCTTCTTAAAATTTTGGTAGAGTCGGTCTTGTATTCGGGGAGGAGAGTCCTTGTAGTGCGGGGGATTGCCAAACCGCATCCTCACAGTTGAAGAGTTATAATAAAAAGCATGCTACGGAGGTTCTTTTCAATTCTCTTCTCTTTTACTGCTTTATTTATTGCTTTATGTATGCAATAGAAAATATAATCATGTAAATAACCATTTTTAATATCGTATAATAAAATAGGGTAATAGCGTAATTTCTCTTAATCTTTACTTTATGAATTAATCCATCATAGGGAACCCGAAAGGGGCGTCGTGGGGGTGCTAACACCTTCCCCACGCGTAACTAACTCTCTTACCTAACTCTGGTTATAATGGCCAAGTTTGGTTTTTCTTAAAATCAACGCCTTTTTATCCTTTTCCAATGTTTATGGTTAAAACATTGGTGGCGACTCTATAAGAACCCTTTTGCGAAAACCTTGCTTTTATTAGAGGATAGTTCAGTTGTTGAGCACCTCGGAAGCAATGAACACATTTTAAATAAAACGCGAGTCTAAACCATCTTTTCGTGACCGCTCGCATAAACGTTCGAGATGTCCCTAGATGTCAGAACGGACGGCGACGACAGATGGCGACTCCGCTGGGGAAGCTAGAGAGTTTATCCCATTTAGTGACAGATAAATTCAAACTAAGTAAAAATTTGAAATTATGCCTTTACCCTTCTTTGTATGTTTTATTGTATGACTTTAATAACTGCTGTATGATTATTTTCTGCAAATTGTCTGAAATATAAACTGTACATAAAAACTCTTGCACACTACAGTCCCTCTATACCCGGGGGCAAGAGTGAATACATATAGGGAGTGGGTGGCAGATACGACCGGCTTGTTGGCACATGGGGCTACAACCGTTGTCGGAAAACCACCAACTCAAGGTGATAATTCTCTTCTTTTGGTCCAAGGATGTCGACACAGAGTTCCGTGCATGATCCGAAGACTGAGAGATTAAGAGGTCCCTATAATGGGGGCACCTTGGGGACCTTTGGCCTTGGTGAGAACAATTTAGAACCGCCTTAACCAAGCACGTTTCTACAGGAAAACCCTACCTCGTGATTAAATAAGCGTGGCTCTGCTCGTGGATGAGTGAATTATGTGTGCATTTGTTTGCTACATTTGTATTAATGCATTGACATAGGGTAATCATACAACAGACAAAAAAAGTAAAAATTATAAAAAACCATAAAAGTGATAAGAATAAACCAACTTTATCTCGGACAATCTTCATTTAAGCTAGCCTGGTTTCAGGTTCTTTGTAAGTTAAGTAGCCACGTTGACCGACAGAAGAGATAAAGGGTCATAAAAATATAAAAAACAAATTAAAGCAATAAAAATACCTCTTACAATAAAAATATTTTTGACAAAGTATTATCATTCATACAATATTTGTTCATAAAAATAATAAGAGAAGAAAATATGACTCTCTTCATCAAAATCCATAAACATTCATATAGATAGTTTCCTTTTCAAGAAAAAAAACCAAGCACTATCATGTATCATACTAGGAATAAAACATGATAATACTTAGAAAAACAAACACTTGCATGCATGCATTTACAAAGACTCATCCTCATATCATGCATTTTCATTTCTTTTAGATAATGGAGGGATCCAGTAATAGACAGTTAAAGAAAGTGGAAATCCTTTTATGGCGTGTAGAGAAGCTAAGGCAATTGTGTACATATATGCCGCCAGAGGTCAATGCTAATTTTGAGAAATCTTATGGAAGGATTCTTGACCTCCTGAAAATCAACATCGATCCTATCCTTGCTAGAGCATTGGTCCACTTCTGGAATCCCGACCTGCACTACTTTGAGTTTTCGCAGTTCGATTTAGTACCAACCTTAGAAGAATATGAACTCATGGTTAGATGTCCTCAGTCAGTCGGGGTCTATGTCTGCTCAGGAGTATATGTTGCTGTGAATAAGGTTGCTACTATTATACGATTGCCTCCTCATCAATCCATCCTAGAGGGAAAAGGGAACATCCGAAGTTGAAAAATGTCAATAATAGAAGACCACTTAATCTCTTTGGCTAAAAAGAAAGATTGGTCAACCTTCAACAAAACTCTAGCATTGGCAATGTTCAGAATCATATTATTCCCATTTCATGTGAACGTTGTGGATCATGCTGCAATAGATGCATTCTTTGCCTGGGATGTATACTCTAAGAGTCCTATACCTGCAATTCCCGCTGATACCCTTTGCCGACAGAAACAAGGGAAGACACTTAGATGTTGTACTTCATTACTATATGTATGGGGCATTACTCACTTCTACGCTTCAAGCTACATGGGCATATTCCCTGATCCTTTAAGGAGTTTTTCAAAAATCCCTCTTCAACATCATCAAGCTTTAGAATGGAAAACCGAGTTAGAAAACTGGAAAATAAAGCATGTATCATGGGTTTGCCCTTGGTTCCGACCCGATTATATTCTTATACGATCCGAAGATTACCTGAGCATACCACTACTAGGCCTCAGGGGTTGCATAGCTTACTCTCCCAAGATAGCTATGAGACAACTCATGAGAACCCAGACTGTGCCAACTCAGGAAGAGCTCAGAGGGCTGAGTCCATGCCATTACTCCCAAAGCTTTGAAGAGGTATCTGCTGTCCGGAAAGCATGGGAAAGACCAGTCTATATAGGAGATAAAGAACTCGGAAAGGTTCAGGTGTCTACGTCCCATGAATATGAGGAATGGAGGAAAAGTAGAAGGATACCCCAACCATCTGCTACATTCACTACAACATTAGTGAATGAAGAGCTACAATTGCAGGTCAATGTCTTAAATAAAAGGGTAGAAGTAATGGAAGCTCAGTTGAGGGCTTTTGAAGAGAAAGAGCAAGAATCAACCCTTATAATAGATGGTTTAAAAAGGCAATGTAAAAAGAAGGATCATGAGATAGAACGCCTTAAGAATGATTGTGCTGATTACCAAGAAGAGACTAAACAAGCATTGAAAATTCCAAAGCTTGAACAAGATAGTCTATTCTGGGACATGAA